>VXAV01003671.1:145349-173756 GCA_013399715.1 Alectura lathami | reverse complement strand
CTTCAGCCGGCGGCGCCGGGTCCTCCCTCTCTCCCTCCCTCCCTCCCTCCCTCGACACTGGGAACGGGGGAAGCTCCGCCCACCCGTAGCCCCGCCCCCGGCAGGCCAGCGAGACTCTCGGCTAATTAGGAGGGGAGGGAGAGGCGGGACATCCTGTGCCGAAGCCGCCGCACCATAGAGAGGAGCGGCGCAGTGGGGATAGACGGGCCGTGCGGAGAGGGAGGAGGCGACCCACGGCCCGGGTCCCCAGGTCCGCGGGCCCGGTGTCTCCGGGCTTCGACATAGCGGTGCTGGGCGTGACAAATCGTATCCGTAGGGTGACATTCAGATTAACCACAATTCAAGGCTCTCCCAGTGCTTAGCCTGCAGCTGCCCAGCAGCCAAGGAGCAGGAGGGTGGGAGAGGGGCTTGGGAGAGGGGAGCACCGTTGGCTTTGGCCAGCCTGAAACTGCAGGCTGCACGTCACTGAAGCTCCGGCAGAACTGAGGCTCTTAGTAGCATTTAGGCAAAGGTACACAATATTTTATGTTTATTACTGCTGAAGAAATAAACATGAACTTGTGGGAGCAGGTCCAGAGGAGGCCACGAAGATGCTCGGAGGGCTGGGGCACCTCTCCTGTGGTGACGGGCTGAGGGAACCGGGCTCCTTGAGCCTGGAGAAGAGGAGGCTCCTGTGCCGCGGCCTTCCAGTACTTAAAGGGAGCCTACAGGAAAGCTGGAGAGGGACTCTTGTCATGGAGTGTAGTGATAGGACAAGGGGTAATGTCTTAAAAGAGAGGTGATTTAGATCAGACATGAGGAATAAATTTTTCACTATGAAGGTGGTGAGGAGTTGAGGTGCTGGCACAGGCTGTCCAGAGAAACTGGGTGACCCATCCTGGGAACTGTTCAAGGTTTGATGGGCCCTGGGCAGCATGATGCAGTCGATTTTATGATTCTAAGAAGCATTGTAATAATTATTAATAGTGAAGTACAGTGAAAGTGGTTATCCAGTGTTCATTTTCAAAGTAACAGAAAAATGCTGCTGTGACCTAACTGCTCAGCCTGTTGCTTACCATGGACCTCCCTGGGATCAAGACACAGTCACCTTAAAAGAAATGCTGTACAACATTTCTGAACTGCCTGAAATTTTATATAAGATGCAGAATAGAATAAATACAGAAATCCCTGGTTTCAAGTTACTCTCTGAAACTTCAAAATCACAGAATCACAGAATCGTTCGAGTTGGAAGGGACCTTTAAAGGCCATCCAGCCCAACTCCCCTGCAGTGCACAGGGACACCTACAGCTGGATCAGGTTGCTCAGAGCCCTGTCCAGCCTGACCTTGAAGGTCTCCAGGGACGGGGCATCCACCACCTCTCTGGGCAACCTGTGCCAGTGCTTCACCACCCTTACGGTGAAAAACTTTTTCCTTATATCTAGTCTAAATCTCCCCTCTCTCTGTTTGGAAGCATTTCCCCTTGTCGTATCACAACAGGCCCTGCTAAAGAGTCTGCCTCCTTCTTTCCTGTAGCCCCCCTTTAGATACTGAAAGGCCTCTGTCAGGTCTCCCTGGAGCCTTCTCTTCTCCAGGCTGAACAGCCCCAGCTCTCTCAGCCTGTCCTCACAGGGGAGGTGTTCCATCCCTTAGATCATTTTTGTGGCCCTCCTCTGGACGCACTCCAACAGCTCCATGTCCCCCCTGCGCTGAGGACTCCCCATCTGGATGCAGCACTCCAGGTGGGGTCTCACCAGGGCAGAGCAGAGGGGCAGGATCACCTCCCTTGCCCTGCTGGCCACGCTTCTTTTGCTGCAGCCCAGGATGTGGTTGGCCTTGTGGGCTGTGAGGGCACCCTACTGGCTCATGTCCAGCTTGTCATCCACCAGTATCCCCAAGTCCCTTTCAGCAGGGCTCTGCTCAATCCTTTTATATGAACCTTCAAAAACAAAAGTGTTTTCCCTTGAAAAATCTGCCCAAATGCTTACACCAAGAGTTCTTTGTTAGATATGAGAGGGTTGGAAGTCCTCTCATGCGTTTCATGCCATGTCTACTCTAGCTAGTCTGTGGCTGAGCAACAACTAACACACCAGGATGGGAAATGTTTTAGTCTCCTCTTTCCTAGTAGACTGGGAATACAAGAAAATAGTCATATTTTCATATTCCAAGTAGGAATAAAATCCATTTTGCAATGTATGGAGTACAAACTAGAAGGAATTAGTACAGCTCGGTTGAAACCACAATGCCCACTGATTGTGCCCACTGCTTGTTTAAATGATTTGCAAGTCAGATCTCAGTGAGATACTTTGCATGAGCTACATTCTGTGTCACTTTTTTGTTTGTTTGTTTGGCTTTCCAAGATGGTCATTTGCATTTCAGATATGTCTCTTACTTCTATTAAGTAACAAGCAGCAATAATCTTCTGCTGGCCCTAGTGATGAAAATAATTCAAAGAGTGCATAACTAGCTAACTTGTTAGACTTGAATCACTGGCCCACTTAGCAGGTACTCACTGGCTTCAACAAACATCACAACATACTTGGGTGCAGTAACCATGGAAATTCAACAGACAGAGATACTTCTGAAGAATCTGTAGATTATTTTGTATTTCCAGATTTAGATTTCACTGTTGATGAGTAACTTTTGTTTGCATTTGAAATGCACTGTAATAGCGTGGTGCAATCTCAAGTGGCAGTCTCGTTTACAAAAATACTATGCACGCACCAAATTTTTCAGAGAGAAGAGTATGTTTGGTACAACAGCTTCAATAATTACTTTGATTACATTATTAAAAATCATTTGATTTTAACAAATGATCAGGAAATGCAAAGGCTCTGGTATCTGTAATTTGTCTTTATATACAGTATTTGTAGTATGAAGTCCACCAATAATTATATTATTGTGAAGTTGTTTAAATAACAATGGCATGTGGTTTCTCTTCTGAATGAACAAGGTAATAAAGGTGGTAATGTATGTTTGACAGCCTTCTGAAGACAAACAGTTGAAGTGCTGCCACTCCACAGCCGTGTGCTCCACTCTTCCAATGCATATTTCCATCTTAAAGCAGGATTATATGATCCTGCAAATCGGTTCTCCACCCACCATTCTTTGTGACCCAGCTTGCTCAAGTAACCTACTTTACACCCAAGAAAATCATTGAGTGGATCTGATGTCTCTGCCTTAGAGACACCAGTGTCCTCAGGAGCTGCAGGGCAGGTTGCTAGCGAGGTGGAAGAGGGCTCTCAGCTTCCACCACAAGTCTGCCAAAACGCTCACGATATCTTCTTGCTTCCTCCGGAGAAATGGCTGGACATGGAAAAATCTGATTTCCTTGGACAGACAGTCAATCATTTACATGTATCTGCTTCTAGGCGTATTATCAAATCACAACACAGATTAAAGAAAAAATAGGTTCTCATTCTCTGGTGCACTTCTTAGAGCACCTACCAACAGCAGAGTGTGCTCTAAATATGCCTGGCTCTGGGCAGGAGACCTCTCTTTTGCTGTACATGTGGTGGAGGAGCCATACCAGCTTTACAAGAGAAGAAAGAGGCATTTTCAGGGTGCAGAAGGCAGAGGAAAAGCAGGATGGAAGAGCAGTGCCTTTGGACAATCTCGGCAGCACCATATTTGTTTTTATTTCATTTGTGACAATGAGATCATAAGCAATGGCAAGATCAGTCACAAAAAAAAAAAAAAAGAAGCAATTGCACTCTCAAGGGACTAAATCAAAAACCTGAAGAGCCAATGAACAAATTATGAGAGTGAACTTTTTTTTTTAATCAAAAAGGACCAAAACCATCAAAGCATATGTTTACATAAAACCAGTACCCAGTCGTACCTGCAGGCATTCGAGGTATAACACTCAGATCTATACTAACTAATAAATATTTTAAATGTGTGAGCTCTAGGGAGTCCGTTCTTGGTATAACAGCAGCGAAATGTGGGACATTCCTTTCCTCTCATTTTCTCTCAATAATTGTTACGCGTGTGAAAAGGACACAAAACCATCTCTGTAAGAGCAGTGCCCAACTGTTCACTGCAAGACAATGCCTTTTTTGTTTGTAATTTTTTTTCAAGAGCTATTTGTGTTGAGCTCTCCCACTGAGTTTGGAAGTCTTTGTGTATTATTATCCACAAAATACAAAATCCAGCCCACTCTGGGCTTAAAACAGGTCACAGAGAATTTCCTGGCTTATTCTCAGTGATGAAGACTTTCTCAAAGAAAGTGAGAAACTTCTGCAATTAGCCTTTATTATTTTAAGACCCTGAACTGAACTGTTGGCCAAAATTTCAGTTTTATACAATTAAAAGCTCATGATGGGGCCCATTATTTCTTCATAATATTATTTGTAAAGAATGCCATCGGTTCAAATTTGTCAGTACATATTATTCCACACCAGTGCTTTCTACAGAGGGAAAATAGGACAGAGTAAGGATATAAAAGGATTCTCCTCCTTCCCCCACACGCTAGTATTTCCATGTAGTCATAATGACTCTTTCTCCGAGCCATTTTTATTACTTAAAATACATTATTTACACGAGCAGAACAACCAAACAAAGGAAGCAGCTTTGGTGCTCAGAAACCCAAGCCTCTTGCTGTCGAGATCCCAGCCCTCCTTCCCTGTGCCTCCTCAGGACAACAGAACAACGTCGTCTGCCTCCACACGCGGCTTTCTGCTCCTTTGTCACCTGCAGTGACAACAGCGCTGCAGCCTGTCACCTTTCTGTCTGACGTAGCTCTGTTCTAACCCGTGGCCTTCACATTCGTCCACACTTCCAATATGATTTGACCTTTACTGGCAGTGACATGTACCCATGTCAGTTTGGAAGCTGTGTTGTTCCACTATTAAATCAAATTAAGTTAACTCTGCCCCTCCTTTTTGCTTTGCCCTGATCCTACTGATGAATATTGCTTACACACAGAACTTCAACAAGTTTTTCTCTGGTAACAATTTTTCTGTGTGGAGTCCTGTGCCTGTGAATCACAGTGCATTGTGCAGCTAACACAGCTCACGTGCCGGGGTGGTGTTGGAAAAGCAATTCACAATACTAAAAAGAAATGAAGGATGGAGCAACTAAAACCTGACACTATTTCCAAAGGTAGCTAATTAAACTCCATTGTTAATTACATTTTGCATAGTTAATTATTTTTAAAATGGGGGTGAGTCCTGTCCTTGTTAAAGCAAGCAGTACAGTTTCCGTCAACTTCTCTAAGCTCGAAATTCAGCCTCATGTACCCTTTATTTTGCTTGTCCAATGGCAACCACACTTGTTTCTGCTCTCCCAGAGTGATGCCATCCCAAAAGCTCACTTTTGGGGTGATATCTCCCACTGCAGAGAAAAACGGTTGCTTTGCTGCCTGCGGGCCAGCCCCAGTTTGTCTGTCCAGGAAGGCTCCTGCTTTACAGCCCAAACCAGTCTGATCTGATTTGCGTCTCTGAACTCAACAAGAATAATGCATTAATTCTCTGTGCCTGCTCCTTACCTACCTCTCTTTAAATTATCAATTCAAAATAATCATTTCCTAAAATATCTGAGATGGATGTTGTCCTCTGACTCGCAAAGTAGCTTTGGAAGTGCCAGCCTCAGTGTGCTCGTTAGGCAGACCTTCAGGAGACTGTGGAAATAAGTACTGCATAAATATTCAGGTAGCCATTACAGGCCTACGGAGCTGAAAAGTGCTTGGAATACAGTAAGGGGCATGTCAGAAATTCAGATGGGGAATATATACATGCCACATACTGAAAAATAGCAACCTCCATCAGGACTTTATCACTGCCAAATGAAATGCAATTACCAACTTAAAGCCAAGCAGGATATGTTTGAACTTAAGAGGACTTTTCAATTACAGGAATATTCTGTATAAGATTTGCTAATAATGCCACTAATTATGGGATCTAAAGATATATTACAGTACTAAGCTATGTTCATAAAACTGTTCACCCACAAAAATTAGATTTCCAAAATCAGCAAGGTAAAATTTTAAAATCCACCAAAGCCTCAGGGCGATGCTGCCGTTAGTAAAACTCCACACCGTTTTACTCTAGAAATTGAAGTGTACCCTCCCTGTTATACTGACCTTTACACTGAGGACAGAATGAGTCTGTATTGTCATAATACTGTGCAAATAGATACCAGTTTTTGAATGTGTTCTGACTGACAGGAGGCTAGTTGCCTGGTTGACATTTAGCTGGTACCCATCAGTGGGCACTGCAATGTGCTGCACAACATCAACATGTATTCTGAGCAGCAAGTGCATTTTGAATGTTGAGGTTAGCAACAAAAATGTTTCTTTTTTTTTTTTTTTTTCCTAAATTACAGTGCAAAGCATAGTTCGTTACAGAAGACTTAAGAACAAAATGGAAATGGCTTGGCAAAATGAGAAAACATTAGATCTCTTAAAGATCTAGACTTTTTTAAGTCTGTGCCCTTTAGATAGTGTAGGTGGATGCAGTAGGATGAAATTTTACTAGACAGGGATAGGAACAGTATCCTTTTGTCAATAATCAAAGCATGAGAAAAATCTCCTGCAGTATAAGGACTATGATACTAATTTTAATTCTTTCCATTTAGAAGCTACCAAGTATTGAGTTCTCCTAATGTCTGGAAGTTGGCCAAAAACTCTTTAGCTTTTGTATGTTGCTTAATATATAGGGAAGCACTTTATGAATGCTGATGGGAATCTTTACTCATTTAAACAGGAAGCGGTATTTCTATAAAGGGTTTGTTAACCTACAGCCATATGGTATCCTTCCATACAAAAATGCTTCATAAGGAAAAAAACTTACTTTAAAAAAATGAATGTGTTGGACTTAGGCCATGTTTTGTCCTTGCTGCCTTGGGAGAGGTATTAGCAGCCAAATAGAAAGGTCAGGGACACGGTGGTCAGAGCACAAGCCCGGGGACAGAGGTGGAGAGACGGGAGGAAAGGGAATGAAGATAATTTGTTGGGTCTGTCCTTATCACGTACAGTGAATACCAGCCTCAGACACCCTCCATCTGCTTGGCTTATGAGTCAGGAAACTGAACACAGCTTCCTTTCCTCAGATGTGTAAGAACAGTTGTGGACAATTTCCCCAGTGTGCCCGTTTATAAAGGGAGCTTTTTGTTCCTTCTCTTCCGTTTTGCCCATCTCCACCCCACTTACTACAATTTCAAAAAATATTTTATCCTCAAGGGAAAATCACATGATATTTCAGCCATGCTAATGTGTTTTGCACCCTAAAAATTGAGGGAGGGGATCCGAACAGCGTGGGTGATCTAAAAGTAATTTGTTCAAATAGGAAGGAAAACAGCCCACCCAGACTGCGTGTGGTTCAGCTTGTTCCTGTGCTGCTCTCTGCTGATTCTGTGGAACGTGCTGAGCAAGCAAGGGTTGCAACCAACAGCATTCACACCTGGTATTCTGCTTACCAGAGCATTAGCACCACAAAGTCCTAGACACCAGTTGTACCCATCTCCTAATGCCACCTTCAGAGTGGTCACCTCTCAACCAGATCACAGATTTGTTTTTACGCCATGATATTTCAACATCTCAGTGATCAGTATGTAAAAAGAATTAGATCTGGAAAGTCTTTTTCATCTTGTCTTGTTCGTAATGCTTTGAAGAATGTTATAGCCAGGCAAACAGCAACACTGGGAAATAAGCTGCTCTGAGTCTTCTTTTCCCTACTAATTCTGAATTTCTGGTCTGTTTGCAGACTGTATACAATATTTTAAAAAACATTTATAAAACCTTTTCTGTAAGACTGACTGACTGCTGTGCTGTGATGTCTGTGCTGTGATGGTGAGGCTCCAGCTTTACCATAAAGAAGTTTAAGATCCTTCTTCTATAGGATCTCTGCCCTTCACACAACAGCCGCCAGTATTTGTGTGTAGTTCTGACTCTGTGCACACACACATTTTAAAGCACTGAATGCATACATGCTCCCACCACCACCATACAAAGCGTGCAATCCCTCTTCCCACATCCATCCCAGATGGCCTCTAGCTTTCATCATAATACATTTGAGACATCAATGTTATATCAAGTTTTTAGCTTTTGCCACATCAACCCTTCTCAATAACTGATGGCATCTAAATTTGTTTCACTTCTCCTAGATCCTCTTTTCTCTTTGATATTGTTATTTATTCACATAACCTTAAGAGGACCTGAGAAAATCTGAGATGGCTTTGAAGCCAACATACTGCGTTTGAAACCAGATCCAAGAGGTAAATCTAGTTTATGGCTTGGAACATTTACAACTAACTAGTTCTGAGGCTGGCATTAATGAAGTTGTTTATTAATACGCTATGAAGAAATAACTTTTTGTAGGTGAAAAGATCCCTTAACTTTTATGAGTTACTCAGTCATACAAGCTTCCTTCTGTTTTGAGGACAGACAGCTGCAGTCCCAATTGAAATCTGTGGATGGATTTACTTCTTGTCTGGGTAATGTAACTGCAGATACAAATTTTTATATTGAGTAAGTCAGGCATAACTGATTTACAGTGGTACATACAAGGTGTAATTGGAGAGGAGTCACCAGGATTGCACAGCTAAAATAGAAAACTATCAGAAACAATGCTCTAGAACATACTATTTTTACTATAACCATTGGTCCTCTGTTCTCCTCCTACTTACACTGTTGCAAAATACAATGATTCATTTTGGCTAATATCAGCCAGTCTCAGCTAGTCTTCGGACTGCCTTGGCTCACTCAATGATGTTTAAGAAAACTACGCAATGCCTTTTCTTTCTTAAAAGAAGGTCACAGGACTCCAATCTCATTTCTATTATCAATTCTGATGGTAGATTAACTCCATTTACTCCATCTATGTTACTCATGTTGTGTAATGTTGGACCCGAAATTACAAACCCAGGAAATTACAGACTGGATGTAGTTATGAAGTTCACATCTTATGGTTGGTGGGATTTTTTGTTTGTTTGTTTGTTTGTTTGTTTGTTTGACAGCAGAATTCTCTGGTCAGAAAACAGTAATTCAAAATGGTTACTAAACTTCCCCAAAGTATCAGAATAGTTTTCCAGCAGAGTTACGCAACCTAAGTTTAAACAGATTTTGTTAACCTAAGTCATGACAGCAAAAGTAGCAACACAAATGCATTACTTCTTCTCGTACTGAGTTTTCATTGTTTAATAGCAAAATAACAAGCTAGGATAAATTATATCACATGTGCCTGAAAACTAGATTAGGGAAAAAGTAATTTCAAAATACTAGATGACAGCATGGATAACAAGAGTGACTCCACTCGGGATCTGTTGGGGAAAAAGCGCACTCTTCAAGCCTATAGCCACAGCGGTGCGTCTTGTTCCTGCAGCCTTCCTGCTTCTTCACTTTACTCTGGCTTTGGATACAAAAGGAGGCTGCCAGGAGTCTGATGTCTATTTGCGTTATTTATTAACCGCTAAATAAATAGTGATTTCCTTCCATCTTTCCTTCTGGGTACCAGACGCAAGAGTTGCTCAGACCACAGTCAAAGATAACATCCCCCTAGGGCCTGTTGTGAAGCCCAGGATGTTTCTCTGCTGTGTGGCTCCATGAAGCAACACCACAGCACGGAGAAGGTGAGATGAAGCTTGGCCATGGCAGTGTGAAGGCAAACGGACTGATCTGGAAGCAAAAGGCAAGAGCTGAATAGTCCAACCCATGCGCATGTTGCTGCACATCAGCCATATCGTGCCATACTTTTCCAGCTTTTACAGATTGTCTGGAGTACTGGAGACAATGCTGAGGTGCCATCCTCACTATTATGTCAATCCCATACCTATAATAAGGTACCTCATGCTGTGCATATATGTGCAGATGTTTTGTGTGCTCAGAACTAACAGAAAGTTTTAATTCTCACCAACATTTTGAACAAACCTGTATTTTACCCGTATTTTTAGCATGTTCTGTGGAAGAGTTACACACTATCATAGCTGTAGGTTGGCCTGCCTAACAGAGACCAATGGAGCCAAGTGTAGCTAACATCTTAGCTCTTTATAGGATCAGTGACCTTCAGCTAACTAGCATAAGTGGCCTAAATGGCTTCAGGGATGTTACTTTGGGTGGTCAAAACTATATAAGGGCAGAAGTTTTGCAGACTTGCATTTATACCACCAGCTGCCATTTCAGTATCGCTCATGCCTCCACATATAGCAAAGATGTGCTCTGTTCCACTCTGTTCAATGGAACTTTACTAGCAGTGAGGCCATTGATGTAGCTTTAATATTTATCTACTCTCATACAAACAAACAAACAAAAACAAACAAACAAAAAAAAAGGAAGAATTTTAGTCCCAGTTCTTCTACAGCTGCTTTTGTATTACTAAAGTATTCTCTGATAGTTTGGGTGTATTGTAGATTACAGTGATCATGAAGACAGAAAATTTGGACAGACTCTAAGGGATGCTTTGCCTTACGTCACTGGCAGAGTAAGGCCAGGCTGGATGGGGCCCTGGGCAGCCTGGTCTAGTGATTGGCAACCTTGCCCACAGCAGGGGGATTGGAACTAGATGATCTTTAAGGTCCTTTTCAACCCTGGCTATTCTATGATTCAAATAGCTCCTGATGCTATATCTAAATGAGAGTTTTGCTAGATTGGTTTATCTAGAAAGGGCTACTAAGCCTTAAAACTTTGAATGTCCATCCTATAACTGCAATAAAGACTAAGACTTCACTAATCTTAATATGTCTAAAATACTACAACGGCAAAATGAAGAATAATAGTGGAAAGAATACAAAACAACTCACTCTGCTAATGAAAATGATTTTGCATTTATTAATTCAGCTCTGCTGTTCAGGTTTTCAGAGCCTTGTTCCAGAGCTGTGCCAGTGGCACAGAGTAAATATGATTTTGCATTCTGAGGCATTTTTGCCTTTCTTATGCAAATATTTCATTCAAAGTTAGCTCTCAGCAGCACCCCATGTATTTCCTTGACATACCCACCCTGTGCATGAAAACAAGTGACAAATGGTCTGTAGTTAGTCTCCATTAACAAGCCAACTGGCAAAGGAAGCAGCAAATGGCCCATTTTTGACTGATCATGATACAGGGAATAGAATATTAGGAGCTGAATTAAAAGTAAGATGTTGTCTGCTTGGCCTGCCAAGGTTAAAGAGGCCCCGGTAACTCCTTGTTACCTACACAAGCTGCATGTTTGGCACAGTTTGAAGCTCTGCAAGGCCATTTATTACTTCTGTCTGGTTAAGACTGGCTCTGCTGCTTAGAGAACAGCCAACTCAGCTTTTTCTGTGCCAGGGGTCAAGAGGCACGTCGAGGAGGACTCCTGACTTCATCCAAGAGACCCCAGCCCACGACCACCAGCTAGCAGTGCGCCTGCGTCAAAGGGAGGAGACATACGATAATGATTTCTTGGAAATAATTATAATAATCCCACCCATTCCTAGAACTGATTGTAATAACCCAGCCTATAGTTGTGAATATGTATGATTTTGTGTAATAAATAAGCGCCTGTCGTGTGATCTGGTGTGCAAGCTTGGAGGAGCGATCCCCCTTGCACCCGGCGCTGTAATAAACATACCTGCTTTATAACTTTCTGAGTTATAGAGTTTGTCTCCGCGCATCAATCAGCACCATTAAAAATGAAAGCATCTTGCACAGCTATCCTAAATGCATAACAGAATTCCCTTGTAAGTTAAAGATCACAACTCAGCAGTCCTGATCTTCTGTTTTTCATTTAAGTCTTTAAGGATGCCATGCAGACCACACAAACTTTACTATTGTCATCACTATGATGTACGGCACTTTGTTGTGTGCTTCAGTAAGAAGCTGTCAGTCCATTTCTGTATGATTTTTAATTTGGTGCAGTTCTGAACTGCAGCAAACATGTGGCTTCACCTGTGTTGTGTTATGAACATTAATGGAAACATTTCTTCTGAAATACATTCAGAAGCCAATGTATTACTAGAGAACACCAACAAGGTTAAGTACAGAAGGGCAGATCTAGTGCAATGATCATTAGAATGACACTAAAGGAAAACGTAAAAATGAAACTAAACAGCACAGCCCAAATTTCTGAAAGATGGTAGCCATCTGTGTGACCACTGCCCACTTGGAGGTAATGCTCATAGACTTAGCCTGCACTAATCACACCGTTCAAACACTGCATTTGCCATCCTACAGGTACTGCTGTGTCACGGCTAAGTCTGGAACAATTTTACTGCTGCATATTTTGAGCAGAACATCTCATAAATTACTTAGATGGCTAAAAATATTCACTGAGATTTACAGTATACCGTGTAAGCAGATGAATGTCCTCCAGAGCACTTCAACAAGAATCAATTAAAAATTTCTGAGCTGCAGCAGCCAGATGGCCAAGTCTGAGACCACATCTGGACTGCTAGAAGTTTTAAGCAAACCACGTTATCTCAGTGTGCAAAAATATTACAAGAAAAATCCCAAATGATCTTGATAAACTTGAAAAAAACCCTCTCTGGTTCTGAAATAGGCTTATTGGAGTAAGGAATCGATGCCTGGGAAAAGCGCCAGAGATTTATGCAACCATTGCATCTGAAACTGTCCAACAACGAGGGTTAACAGCTCTGCGTACTTCGGAACTCGTCCACTTTGCTCGACCGAGGGCACTGCAGAGATCAAGGGCAGGAAATTATTGCCCACCCTGCCATAACTGGACAGGAGAAAGGTTTTAGGAGCTGCAGCACTGGCTGGATGCCTTACAGGTAATTAGGTTCATATTTCCATACTTTACCTGTATATTTCAAAGTGGAATTACACTGCAGCAGTCAAAAATAAAGAAATACATTAGATAAATATAAATTGCAAAAGACTTGTTAATTTCTAGGACACTAAGAGGCTTCCCACGGTGATGAAACCAGGATGTTTCCACTACAATCACAAAAGCCTTCTTTAATTTCAAGGAAGTAACAGGTCTGGTATGGGGAACCCCATCTAAATGATCAAGTCACTGCCCTTCTTATATAAGAGTTCTTCTGCCCCTCCATGCCAGAAAAAAAAAAAAAAAAAAAAAAAAAAAAAAAAAAAACAGGTGAAATACTTACCTTGAGTATTTTCAGTAGAAAGGACCATGGCCATAAGTTTCCTGGAATTCAAGTGTGGCTACTTTTGCCTTTCTGTCCAAGGTCTGTTCGTGTAATTTAAGGGATGCTGAATGAGCCCAAGCCCCCAGCTCAGAGACCATGTCACGTGATGCAGCTGAGCCGGCCAAGAGCAAGGCCCGTGGGCCTGCAGCTTGACCAGCAGGCCGAGCAAACACCATACAGGGGTCTGAGCACCCTACACATGGTGGTGTGGGGGTCCAGAGACCTCCAGAGAGGTCTCTGGAGCAGGTGGGCTGCTCTGCAGCAGGGACAGAAAGGACTTGTCAGCATCTCAGGGCAGCAGTTAGGTGGCCATAATATGAGGAGGTGTGACTGAGCAATTCAGGCACTGGAATTCTTGAAAACAAACTCAGGATAGCTGAGCAGGATAGAATACTGTGAACCCAACGACAGCAATAGACTGCATGCCCTTGAACCAGAACAGCCTCATGGTGAGCAAGAAAAGCTGGACAGATACAGGAGTTCTTCTTCAACAAATGTTTTCTGAGCATCTCCCACAGTGTTGCATTTTAAACACACCTTCAGCATTTTAATCAAACGTAACTTAGGCAACTTGCTCATGCATACAGTTGTAGGTCTTAATTTCAGAATTACTGTATCATTCAGTCTATTTTCCAGTATAGCATGGGCTGTAAAAGTTTACGCTATTGAGATCAAATGTGGATGCTATAAAACACATGCCTGATCTAGATGTGAAGCCATCAAGAGACAAAGATCTATCAGGAGATCTATCCTCCTGCAGCTCCTGGGTCTAGACTGCTTGGGCTCCAGACTGATCTGTAGTACAACTGTCGAGCCTTTGGTCAGAAGTTTTTTGCTCTAAGATTTTCTTTTATCTCTCAGATAATTTACAAGATTTATCTCTAGCTTTTCAATGTGTTTTTAAAAACATTATGAGCAAAACTACACATCATATTTCAGTATGCTATATACAATGCTTCACACAGAGATGCTATTTTGTCTCCCAATACCAACTTCCATAAGTCTTCTTTGCTCTGGCACATCAAGATTGCGTGTTCAGGTGCTTGTCTACTCACAGCAAACTGCTTCTGAGGATATTCTTTCCCTTCCTCCTCCTCCCCCGCTCCCATCCCCAGTCCACATGTGGTAATTCACCATCTTTGCTCTTTGGCCAACGTTGACAAAACCCAGATTACCTGAGAGTGCAGGTTTCTCTGAGTGATGAGAGTGATGAGAGCATTCTTCCTTCTCCAAGTTTTATTATCTGCACTGTGGGAATGGCGCGGAGCCCCACTAGGAGCATGTCCTATTCAGTGACCCCACAAGGACGGCTGTATTACTGTGTCTTAGTGATATTTGTCATTTCACCTGATACATACTTATCTAATGCTGTACAAAAGCATTTGCTGGTCAAAACAAAGTCAAACATCTTAGGAAAGCTAAGTTTATTAAATATATGCAATTACTTTCAGCAGATTTGTCAGCTCAGCAAAGAGGAAGATCTGTTTTGCTTAACAAGGAAGATTTTCAGTCTCCTTACATTAATCCCTTCCCTTTTAACACTTCTGTAGTGTAATTCTATAGCAGTTTTCCCCTGTTATTTTGCCCAGGATCAATGTCAATCCAACAAACCCAATTATCCAAAAGAGGCAGGTGAGATGTCCCGAGGCTGGATCAACATTAACACTGTTTTTCTTTAATTTTCATAGTATTCCCAAATTTATTAGCATAAGCAATGCAGAGAGCATCTTGAATATCTGTATGGCAAATCATTTACACTGGCTGATTCCAAAGGATCCATAAAAAGGTGGTGGTGAAGACAGCCTAATTCCATATCCTTTGGCTCCTTAAAAAGCAAAGTGAAGATTTTAATGATGCCATGGAGATTGCAGACAGCACAATGGGACACGCGTTGGTGTCGGCTAGAGCTGCTCAGATAGGCTCTACGTAGTTGAAAGGCTGGAGTTTGAGATGTCAGTCCCAAAGTGCTGGACAGAGGAAGCCTGTAAGACAGTGAGTTCATGCACCTCGTGACTACACCACCGGTGGGTTTATACCACATGGTTTGGACAGAGTCTTCAGCAGCTATAGATGGGAGACTGCCAAAAAATGTGCCCTCTTTCCTGCATAGGTTATGAACTTATTTATTACACAAGGATTGATGGCTTGTGTAGTCTAGTGAAGAGATCTGGGGTAACTTATAAGAGCTTTTTCTAATCCACATCAGAGAAGATGGAAATGATGCTGCTATAGTAGACTCTCATCCACAGAACAGCAGGAAAGTGTTTTACCTAGTGGACAGAGACAGGGCTAGTGGATTTATCTGAACCTGTTTCCCAATATGGCTTAGATTTGTACTCTTAATCACAGACAATGAAGAATAGGTTTAACTTTTCCTTCATAACATCGGAAACTCAGCCTATTTCCACTGCCCGTCATCCTTACATAACCCCTTATACCGTCTCAAGACAACAATGCATATATACTTCAGTCTGATTTATTTCTTCATATTTTCTTTCCACTTCTTTAAACTACATTTCTGGACTAATGCCAGTATCAGCTGTCTCCCTAAGCATGTAAATTTAAGTCACATCCCACCTTGTCCTCCTGCTTTTATTTCTCTGTCATGCTTTTCAGAAGCATGTATTTATTTGGGACTGTCTGGGGAGCTCAGTGCTCTCTGGGTTTCAATCTAGACGTCATTCATGTTTTTCCAACCTCTTAACTGCAGATATTTTGCAGGAATATTTTGCAGCCTTTTTTCCCAGAAGGGGAAGTTGCCTCATCCTCTGACCTGCAGTCGGTGGCAGCCTTTAGCCTCCTTCTCTTTGAAGGGGCACAGTAGAAGCCAGCACTTGGCTTCTGTTCCCCCGTAGCTGACCCCAGGTGTCTCCCATGCACAGTCCGTGCTCTTTGACTTTTCAGCTGCTGCTTTAATGCAGTGCATTTTCAGCAGCATCAGATACCGCTCCTACTTCACCGCACCAGAGATCAAGCCAAGAATTATAGTTATTGATTTATACATGGGATATCACTGCGAACAGGAAAACAGATGATTCAGTGCCTCTGTCAGCATTAGTCTTACTAAAATTGTGGGATGAGTTCATTTCTACCTCTGTGCTCTCAGAGACTATCGGCTCCTTTTCCAGTCCAAAAAAGAACGGAGTTATTCTAGCAAAAAGTAATCAAATTCAGCTTGTATTTGGAATTCAAGGGAAAAAGGAGTTATTCAAGCATTTCTCTCTCTTTTCTTCATGCCTCAGGGCCAGCTAGGTCTCATTTCCAAGCCTTCTACTCATACAATAATTCCACAGCAACTGGATTTGCAGGGGAAAAGGCTATTTGTGAGGAGCAGGGACAGGACTCCTGCCTGTGCTAACTGGGTTTGTCCTCAAGCTTTATTTTTCTCACGGATGCTGAGAAAGTGAGGGCCATTAGGGAGGAGTGTTTTCTGACTGCTCCCTCCCAGCAAGCGGAGGCAAGGGCTGTAACTGGCTGCCCTCCTGACGCTGTTCTGTCAGGGACTCACCTGTTTTTAGCGCCTGCTGTGGACAGACACAGCCACCCAGAAGCATGTCAGTTTTCCTCAGCTGCATCCTCTGGTTTCCTAAAAGCAAACCTCCTGCACATCTTCCTCCTCAACAGGCAAGTAAGTGCACCAGAAAATAATTCATCTTCTACAGTTACTGGCAGCAAAGAATCCTTGAGCAGCGCAAGGATGATTAATTATCATCTAATAACATCTGCCTGCCATCAGCCTGCAGTCTCCTTCCTGCTGCTAATGCTGTGGGCTTCAGGGAAGGGTTTGTAGGGATCCTGGAGCAGTGGGAATTCCAATTTGAAGCTACCTTTCCTTGATACTTTCTATCAGACTGAAGGGGTAACAGGCCATGCATATATTTGCACATAGGTTAATACTATAAGGAAGCATATATGTTTTCTTCTGTCTTAGGGTGTGTTGCATTAATATTTTTCCACTTAACTCTGTAACAATACCAGGTCTTGTGTTAAGCTTTCTCTAAGGCAGAAATAGCATCACATTAACATTGCATCTGGTTAAATTCTCAATACAGGGATCTGTTTTCAGAAATGTGACCCTCTAACTTTAACTAAGTCTCCATTGAATTGAGACCAGAAATGAAAAGTTTGAGCCAAAGTGCGTCATTCCAAAGTTACTACAACATGAGAAGTATTTACATAACATCCATCTCAGCAACTGTATGAAAGATTGCACAGTTGGTTTTTCTTTTAGGACAGACTAGACCATGAGCACCTTGCACAGTCTCTTTGGAGGCTAGATCATTCCGCATGGCTCAGCGACCATGAGTTGGCCAACAGCAGCACCAGATTTCCCTCCTTCCTCCACTTCTTCTGAAGTAAATGAACCAAAGAGCTCCGTGCAAACCTCGTGTGAGGTCACAGAGCAGGAAAATGAGGAAGCCTCAGGTCTGCTGGCAGAGCCACATTGAAAATGTGGCCTTTGAACAGCAGAGTCCTTCCCACTGCTGTTTCTCCACGGTCTAGAATATCCTCACAGTCACTTTTTGTGCAAATCAAGCACAGAGGGACTCAGAGAAGAGAGCATGTAAATTCTCTGTCACAGGACCTCTGAAGCATGACTGTGGGCCTGCTTTCTGCAGAGACAGGCTCCCAGTTTCAACCTGAGTTTCACTTCCCTCTTGCTGACTCCTCTCCTCTCTACTTGGCCAGCAAGTTCTTTCTGTTGGTCCTTTCACAGGGGCCGTGGTCCCCCTCCTGCCTCCCTCCCACAAGGTTCATCATCACCTAAGCTCAGCAGCTGGGAAGGAGTCCAACAGGCAGCCCTTCTCCCCACTGCACGCGGACACAGCTTTTTAACAGGCATACAACACACAATATTCCCTCAATGAAGCTCAGGCAAGTTAAAAATAATTTTGCCATGGGGACGATGCTTGCTACTAGCATTCTCCACTGTCGTAGCCACATAACATAGGATTAAAATATAATAAGACTTGTAAGACAGCCATAGTCTTTCAGATACATTTCCCCTCTTTTGCCATGAAGCAGGGGTGGGAACCTACATGCTGGTGTGACCAGCCTGTACAGGTACATTGAACCAGCTAGTACAGACCCAGCCGCTGGCATGTGTAATGCATTCTGAATGGCTTACAAATGAGATTTGCCAAGGTTTGGGGTCAACGCTTGCCTTAGATCCCAAGGATTTTAAATAAGTTATCTCCTATAAAGAAATGTAAGCTGTTCTTCTCAGATATGCACTTCAGAACTTATTTCTTGCATATTTTGCAAGAGCTGCCTGTGTCTTTGAGCTGCTGAGCTTTTGATTGAACCATGATATATAAAAATCCCATTCAGTGCTATGTAAGGAAGAGGACCCTGGGGATGAAGGGCTGCAGCTAACTTGAAAGCTGGACATGTTTGCCTGGTGACTTGCAGTTGACTGCTTACCTTAAACGTTGGATTTCCTTCACTAAGTGAAGAGAAAATCATTTAAGGCGTTAGAAAAAGGCATTAAATGTAACACTGATGCTCTCCTCGTTGTTAACCATCCTTCCGAAGTGATGGCCGATTGCCTGAGAATTTAGCCTAGTGCTGCTCTTCAGTGCGAGGTTAGGATTTGGCAGCACATCCTCCCATTTCCCTGGTGAGAGAGCTCCACGTTGTGGGAGGAAAGTGCACCACGAGCAGCCAAACAAGGGATGCTGAAAAGAGGAAGCACTGCATCAAATTTACTCTTGCTATTTCGCTAATTGCCTTCCAATGGTGGGAGTGTCTAACAAAACTCTAACCTCTCTTTCAAAGAGGACGGACTCACAGGAAAAGCACTGCTTTACTCTGCTCTTACCAAGCATGCCAGCAGTTAGAGAAAGATGTAGCACAGAAATGGGGGAGAGTGATCCAGAGATCTCAGTTCAATCAGATATTTAAATACATAGCCAGCTAAGCTGACAGTAAGATTTGACATTTTGAATCATGGGCACAGATCAGCATCAAAAACAATCTGAAGCTAGTAAATGTTTTCATCTCACTGAAGCAACGATTTACTTAGAAAGTACTTGTGCTAGAATTTTCTATATCGTCATTTTCATATTAGGTTTATTTCCTCTATCCATTTCAGATGTCAAGATCTAAACTGGCATATTCTAAGGGACATGCTTACCTCCCTTACTTTTAAGAACAGGTAACAAACAGGACCCTCGCTATTAATTAACTGAAATGCAGGATATAAGAATCTGGGTGCGATAACCTTTAAAAACAGAGTTGCTTAGTACCATGACATTTTGTTTGTGTGCAGTGATTGGATGACATTTTATTGTGTTGATATTGTACCTGGCAAAAACTTTAATAAAATAATAATAATTTCTTCCACTCTGTTAGAGACAGTGGCCAGCCTGTTTCCTGTGACACCTTTTCTCTCGAGGCCAAATTCCACCAGCCATGGGTGATACACAGTTTTTAATCTCAGAACCATCCCTTCTCATCACCCTGTGCTGACCTCTGCATTTTCTCTCTGGTTTTGAGTCTCACTTCTTTTGCAGTCGCCCATCTAGTGACTTCTTTCCTGCTCACAATCCCTTCCTTCTCTTACACTTGACAGGCCAGCCGCCATCCTTTTCACTGCCCTTTAACCTTCCATGCTTGTTCTCCATGCTTGTTCTTCATCAAAACCTAGCAAATTTTAAGCCTATGCCTCCTTCCCACTCTGACACTGCAGCTTGGGCTCATCTCTTTGTTACTGGGAGTGAGAAGAGGCTGAGGTCTTTGCAGAGAGTTAAGCACAGGTAGAAAAGAAGTACAGGGGTGCATGCACAAGGGGTCCATCCAAATCTGAGTTATCCTTCCATAGTAAGTCATCTGCCCTGCAACTTTGTTTATTCAGACAGATACAAAAGGGAAGGGGCCAGCCTTCTGGGGGAGGCTAGCGCCTATGGCTTGGTTTGAGGCATCTGCCTCCACAATGAAATCATGGCTAGGGTCTGAGTAAATTAGTGCAGGAGCTGTGGTGAGTGCTGGCACCAGCTCCTGATAAACTGCTTGTGCTTTGGGTATCCACTGAAAGTGAGCCCTCTTCTGGGTCAGAGCCATTCTGGGAACCACAGTTCAGGAAAAGCCTTTTATAAACCATCAACGGTGTTGGCAGATCCTGAAAGACATTTCACCTTACGATCACAATGGCTTCAACCTCCCTTGGGGTCGCTACAAAAGCCACAGATGCTCACCAGATACTGCAGGACCTCCATTCCATGCTTCCACCCTGTGGAAGGAACATCTCTTGAATTTGGCATAGCTGTTGTTGCTGCAAGTGATTCAAGACCTCCAAAGAATGGTCTATACGTGCCTTGAACAGTGGAGAATATAAAAGTGCAGTCTATGTATTCTACAACACAGTTATCAAATAATTCAAAATGTCTTTTGCAAAAAATGTGAAGGTCGCTAGAGTATTACAGAGATCAAATGGCATCACAAGATGCTCTCAGTGGCTGTATGTGGTGCATTCTGGATAAATCCAGAGGTCATTAAACTACAGAAGACCCCAAGTTCAGCAGAGCTGAATGTTGCAGCCATCTGGGAGGGTGATGGAAAGGGGTACTGTGCAGTGGGGCACTGGTGCCTATGCGTCTGAGTGCACTCCTTTTGCAGTGGTCATGGCAGGGGGCTGTTGGAACAAGTGACTGCAGAGTGGCCCTTTTCACCTCTTCTTTCTACCAGCTTTCTGACTTTGAGATGGGGAGTGAGGCTGGACTACGCCTACTTAAGTGGGCTCCTCCTCTAGGGGAGGATGTGGCAGGGCCCCTTCACAGGGCCAGGTATGCTCTCTTGCGCACTGATTACTACCGCTGAACAGCTGGTATCTGTAGAGTGGGCACAGGGAGAGTGCTGGCTGGAAAGCAGCAGGGGACCTGGCATGCAGAGAGTGAAGGGGCTCCTGGCAGCCAGGCTGAGAAAGGAGGCAGAAGTCTGTGACTGCTGCAAGCCACAGGGCCAAAGTAGTGTCCCTCAGCAAGGACACTCAGACCCAAGGCAACAGGAAAAGGCTTTTTCCAACTGCTCTCAAAATCCATGGACAGATTGCCTCAGAGAATCGGAGAATATCCCAAGTTGGAAGGGACACTGGGATCGGGTCCAGCTCCTGGCTTCTCACAGGACCACCCCAAATTCAAACCAGGAAGCCTCAGCCCAGTGTGGCCGCAGCCACATTTTTGGTGCTGTGTGTCCTCTCCCAGAGGGAACTTTACAAGTACGGCTACATTTCTTCTAGTGGGAGGTGTCCCTGCTCATGGCAGGGGGGTTGGAACTAGATGATCTTTAAGGTCCCTTCCAACCTAAACCATTCTAGGATTCTAGGATTCTGTGATCTCCTGGCTCCATTCTCAGGTCATCTTCTTCCCTCCCTCCCTCGCCTACTCATCTCTCAGCAGCTCCCCAGGGACAGGCCACCTCCCCACAGTAGCAGATGCAGTCCACAGGTTGCTAATGCAGTAACCACAGTCAGTTTGAGAACAGCTGTACTGAAATGCCATGTCCTCTCCGAAGGTCAGAAGCTGTAGCCTGAAGTCTAGGGTCCCACTAGTTAATTAAGGTATGTGGCTTTACTGAAAAAAATTGTTTTCAAGCAGTGAGAGAGCCAGGCAAGATTGAAAAAAAAAAAAAAAAAAAAAAAAAAAAGAAGAAAATAAAAAACATATGGTGAAATTGTTGACTCATATTAGTTATTAACTCAAGGCCTCAAGGGAAAACCACTAATGTGAAAGTTATAAAACTGGAATAAATAAATAAATAAATAAATAAGGTAGTTAAGACAGCAACTCAGCAAGGCAAAGGAGTAGCCTGCTCCAAGGAGCAATGAGGGCTGCTGGTTTTGCACATGACTGACAACTCTGTGGCCAATGAGAACATGTTGCCCTGCATACAAATATTAGTGAACCAGTGGAAAAGAAGGATTGAAGCCCAGACATTCACGTCACGTTTAGGTGTTCCACTTCCCATTCCACACGCTGATGTTAGCAGAGCCAATAATTAAATACTGAGAAAAGCCCAGTATAGAAACTAACGTTAGAGGCTAACTGTAATACATGTATTTCACAGTTGAGATGAGCAAGTGTTTGCATGTATTTGCTTTAAGTACTAATGCAAATAGTGTGCTATTTTCTTCCTTGTCAGAACAAAAAATTTCCATCCACTTTGTTTCAGAATAACAGCATGGCAGCCATTTCCTCAAGCTATTGCCTTCTGGCAGCAAGGCAAGCCATGGTTTTGATTCTGCTACTCATTATTAGATTATTTGATAAGTCTGTGTTTTTACAACAAAGGGAGGAGCACTTTTACATCCCAATACATTGTCAGCAACCACTCAGCCACACTCTCATTGCAAAGGCAGAAGAAAAATGAGGTAATGCTTGTGCAGGACATCTTGTATACACAGTGCTCCTTGGCTACTCCTGCAGCAGAAAGAATTAGCATGGGTGTAGGAACCTGCAGAAAGAACAACCAGGCTGGCACAGCCTCTGCCCAAGTTGTGCCTTCCTCCTAAGGCAAGCAGTAGTTCCGGGTGCAGTGCAGTGTTACTGAAGCATACTTCTGGTTCCTGAGCTAAGATTTCTGTCTTCCTACTCGATACTACCTCTGGCGTATTTCCTTCTCCCTGTGTGTATGAAAAATGCCCATCTCAAAATCCATTTGGCCTTTATTTTTGGGATCCTAGATGGCTTTTTCCTTTCTGAGGAGAGGGAACTCTGACCATGGTGGTTGAAAGCCCTCCCTGCTCTAGTTCTGGCAAGTGTTACACAGCTACTGTTTTCTGTGAGCTCAGAGTGGGGCAGAAGAAGCTAAAAGCAAACAAATACACAAAACAATGATTTATTTAAGGATCAAAGGAGGGAAGTCTCCCAGATATTAATTTTGGGGGTTGGCAAAACTGAAGTCAGCCAAGCAGAGTCCAAAAGAAACATTAAAGCAGAGGATTATTCTGTTTCAGCTACTTGCTAAATCACAGAGAGGAAGAGGCTTCAGACGTTTTTGCTGTTCTGTTGCTAGACATGCTGAAGTGGCAATTATCGTATCTGCCTGCACAGTGCTGTTATGCAGGCAGTCTCATTTGAAGGAAGGATGTCCTGAGACAAAAGATTTAAAAATACTCTTTTGTTCACAGGTTCCTTTTTAAAAGTGCTGTTTTGTTCTGTTTCTTTTTTTAAGTCAGTTACTTGACAGAGAGAATTTCATGGAGTTTAAGATTAGATCATTAGACCAGAGATGCTATTCTTTGTTACAGTTGTCTGTGACTGAGCCACACAGTCTCATTTCAGCAGTGCTTATCTCTAAAATCATCATTAAAATGGATTTTATCATTAAAACTGGAGATAGCATGATGTATACCAAAGACTGCTTTATCTGCCTGCAGTGGTACAGAGGAAGACTTGTCCCAAAGGCCGACTCTATCTACAATATTTGCTGGATATCTCACATAGCCAGTAAATGTTTTTATGTACTTCCAAGTTAGTGACAGCCAAACACAGGGATTTCTGTTCTCATTCTGACAGTTTACCAACTCCAAAACCTTTTGTGTGCAGGTCAATTGCTGTTATAAATCCAGTATAAACATAAAATCATAGAATGGTTTGGGTTGGAAGGGACCTTAAAGATCATCTAGTTCCAACCCCCTGCCATGGGCAGGGACACCTCCCACCAGACCAGGTTGCTCAGAGCCCCATCCAGCCTGGCCTTGAACACTGCCAGGGAGGGGGCAGCCACAGCCTCTCTGGGCAACCTGTGCCAGTGTCTCACCACCCTCACAGGAAAGAATTTCTTCCTAGTATCTAGCCTAAATCTCCCCTCTTCCAGTTTGTGGCCATTACCTCTCGTCCTGTCATAACACTGTGCCAACTAGTAGCAGAACTGCAAAAGGGATTGACCTCTCTGGAGAAAGTATTTGAGGAGCAAACAATATCAAAGGAATCTGTAAGACAGATGCATGTAAAATGCAGTAGTGAAATAGGTAAAATAAGAAGAAACTCAGTGAGTAAGTCTAATAATCTCTTGCATCCCCGATACCTCATCTGCTACCAACAAGAAACAAGACTTCCAATTTAACTTAAGCTAGGTAGAATTCCTGTCTGCTGCTTTGTGTGAACTCAGGCCAGATTTAACCCAAGCATTTTAGTCATTACTAAAACTCACTTTATGTTAGGGTCCATGACATATGAGAGAGCATTAATATTGATCTATCATATAATAGGCACCTTACTAAAAGCTGCAAATCAGCAGGTGCGATGACTGCATGCTAACACTGAATGTCTGACGAACACAGATTAACTGCACGAGAACTGGTCTCCGGCCACCTTAGATAAGTAACTACCACAGCCACCTCCCATTACGACTTTAAACCAGCTGTTTTAAATGTTAAACTCAGTGGTAAATATCAAAGTAGCCAGCTCTGCAGCTACTCCAGTTTGGAGCAGAGGAACTTCATGGAAAGCCTTCTTGCACCAGGCACTTTTTGGCCGACTCCCTGTGGAAACGGCTCCCACCAGCCCTTCACCTTTTCTCCTGCTAGGATGCTGCTGGTCCCTCAGCTGGGCACTCAGCTTCTCAGTGTTGTTCTCCCAAAGGGAACAGGCTGCTTCATTGTGCCCTCAGGGGGTCTGTGGGACCTTCCCTGGAGGCAAGGGTGAGTGAAGTTGGAAATCTAGCTTCCCTGCTGAGAAGGCAGGTATTTAGTAGACAAAACATATTACTAGAACGGAGGCATATTGCAAACAGTTAGAATTGCATACAAGGGTAAAAGTAAATGTTACAGTAAAATTCAGGCTTTGGAGTGCAGGGTTATAGGAAAGGATGCACTATACCTTACAAAAATTGATCTCTGAGCAGGCAGCTGACTGCTATATTTCCTGAGGTGTCTGCTAGAAGAGGTGATTTCCTGAGCAGCAATGAAATAGAAAATTCAGATATGTATTGTTGGAACTACCCAGCAAATCTCATAACGGAGTTCACTTGATGAGTGAGAGGAGTGGCTCCGAGTTCTTCACTTGCGAGAATTTGAATTGCCCAAGTCTCCATGGCATTCTCTGAAAGTTAGTGTCCGCTTACTCAATTCAGCAGCTGACCGATTTAACAGGAAAAGATCACCCCAAAGGGGATTCAATGATTAGGACATGCTAGTTTGGTATGCAGCTGATGGAGTGGTACGGATCACCATGTCAAAGCTGGCAACAACATCTGTAAGCCTGCAGCGTGGTCCAGAACTCCCTTAAAGCCGAGCAGAAGATTAATGTGGCTGTTCAACAGCCAAGGCATTGGAAAGGCAGGCAAATTCTTCGCACCCAAGACTGTGATAGAGCCTGCTCTTTTTAATGACTGTGATGATCGTGTCTTCGTTGGAAGACTTGTTCTAAAGGTTCATGCTAAAATAACCCAGCATCATTCTTACACCATCTCTCTGGGAAGGAAGCTGAAGTTCTTCAACATTAAAAGTGACTGCTACTATTTAGCTGAGAATTTGTTTTCCATAGGAAAAGTGAGAGCAAAGCTCTGCTGCTAATTCAGTCCAGACTTTAAGAATTGCACACACATCTTGGACAAAGGATCAAAGGAAACCTCCCCTGTCCTCGCTTTTCCACTCATTTCAGACTGCACTGGGTTCTGCTGATTTGCAGCATGCTGTTCAGCCCTGGAAGACAGCCAGTATCACCATGGGCTGCCTTTCTTGTGGTCACCCACAGGACAGAGAGACCATGGATGCTTGTGCGACCTCCCGTATTGCAGACAGGACATAAGGCAGCAGATTGCGGCAGTTTCAGACGTCCAATTTCAGACATCAAGAAGCCTGATTTTCTCCATATGATGCTTTCAGGAGTCTTGTGGCCGCTGTCTACAATGCAGCCGAGCTCAGTGCTACGATTTCACTTCACAAAGACCGCTATGGACTTAGAAGTCCAAACCTGGGCCCAAAGGCTGCACACTGTCTTCTCTGGTCCTTGTTAATGGAGCGGAGAGGAGAGCTAAAGAGCTGGCAGGACCATGATGCAGCACTATGTGTTTCAGAACACCTAGGCTTCCACTCATTCTGCCACTCGTTGGCGTGAACGTCCACAGCAAACCAAGGGCTGGATTACCACCAAGATTCAAGTCCCTTCCTTCCCAAGGCAGGACCGACTCACACCAGCGATGGCCCACTTGCACCAAATCCACTTCCATACTCCAGGCAATGCCTCCTGACTCCTTGGAAAAGATTTTAAGGTAATCTTCAGGCCGAGGTTCAGTGGACCATTACACAAGTCTTCACATAACTGTACTTACTGTGAGCCAGAACACAGAGCAACTGCCTTGCTGTTTTGTCTGCAGTCTCAGTTCTTACTGCTCCAATTGCTGGCAGAGTTGACCCCTACAGTGCTTCTGCCAAGCAGAATTACTGCTGTTGCCTCAGGGTCTGTTGCAGCTGTTGGTAACTTCCACCCTGCTTTCCCAGCTACTTTACTAGGAGTTTCAGATCACCTTCTGGGCACAGCTACTGTGTTCTCCGTCTGTGTCAGATACAGAATGATCTGATTTTCCTCTAGCCTAGATAAAACACTCCAACAGCTGCTTTAATTTTTTTTAATAAATATTTTTTATTTTATGTATATTAAACAAACATAACTGAGGAATCAAAGTAATTGCAGAGGAAACAATACATTCCTTTGGATCAGGCAGATCTGAAACATTTTTCTTTCCCCTTCTGTTAAGGAAAAGCCCATCCTAACCAGAAAATGCCATCTACCCCCCAAAATAAAACAAAACAAACAAAAACCAGTGGAACCTCTGCCAACTTTGCTCACTCCTTTCCAAGAGACCTCACTTCCTCTGGGCAGGAGCCCTACGTAAGTCTACTAAATACAGCTCACACCTCGGAAATGATCTGTATTGCTATGTGGTTGCAGAGCAGAGTTAGCTGCTTCTATAAAGCAACCCGTACACTTTTTACAGCAGTTCTCACATATGGCTTGAATTAAGCAAAAAGTGGCTAACAAGTGTGGGAACAGAAGTACCGTGAGTGCTGGAGCTGGGTAACGGTGATGGAGAGGAGCAGAGTTTGTCAGAGGAAATGCCACAAATTCTGATGTTCCTTCTATGCAGTCAGTGTGTTCATGAGACATCAGACTGCAGTGACACCAGGAATACTGCAGTACTGCAATGTGCAAGCCAGGCTAACCCACAGCATGCTGTTTTGCAATACTACAAACATGGTGACACAACTGTGGCAGGAGGAATGCTGCTATCACAACAGAACTCAGATCGGATTTGCCATCGGAGTTCATATATTGGGTATATGTAATGGTTTAAGGAGAGTCATCTCATTTTCGTTAATGATAAGAACTGATATTTTTGAGGTACCTTTATGTTTCGGGTCAGAATGTTTGTAAACTAGATAATGCAGACTTTTGGCATCAAGTGATCTTGTAAGACATTAGTGAAGTCAGGCTCTGGTTTTCAAGATATTTGCATAGTCAATATTTATCAACGCTGTGTCTCCTGCTTCAGTCTGTGACTAGTCCTAAAGAACTATAATATGACAAGAGTACTGGTAACTGAGTATGGCGCAGTAAGTGTATGTGGAATTACTTATACAAACGTGTACTTTAGAAAGACGTCTGGGTTTTGCAATTTGGAGGCTAAAATAACATAGCTAGAGAGAAATAAACTGCTTTCTTAAGATCTGGTAGCTGGTTGGTTTGTGCGTGTGTGTTTTTTAGTCTTGTTTTGACCACACCACAGAGAGATTTTCAGTATAACGACTGCTCAGGTTTGAGCTTTGTTCAGAAACTACCTTGGTAATTACTCGTGGAGGCTGTAAAATATATCTCTGGTTTCTGCTGTGCAAGCATAAACTATTTCCTGTAATAAATTTCATTGTGCATGTTAGTAGGCTGAATATAGATCAGAAGCTGGCATTTATAACTAGCCTGTGTTGGTCTTCACTGTCCTTGTTCTGTGCTTTGCAAAATCCAAAAGGCTGCTCTGGAGAATAACTGTTCTTCCTCCTAGGCTCTCATTTTGCAGATCTTGTGAGTCTCACAAGGACGAATCACAAAATCGCATCATAGACCCATAGATACTATGATTCTGTAGAACAATAGAGGACAAATCCTTGCTTCCACCAATATTTATACCACGACCTGATGAAGCACCCTATGTGAAACTATCAGCATTGCATCTTGCTGTTAAACCCACGCACGCACACATTCCAGCCTTCCTGTGCCTCCCAGAGGCAGCTGATCAAGCAGTGAAACAGCCTGCGGAGAGCAGCGCTTCCACCAGCTCGCTTCTCCTCTAAACTCCTACTGCCTGGGCCCGTGACGTCACACCGGCGAGGGGGGGGGTAACGCAGCGGCTATGACGTCATCCCGCTGCCG
>VXAV01003671.1:75616-124351 GCA_013399715.1 Alectura lathami | reverse complement strand
CGCTGGGCTTCCTCGCCGGCCCGAGCGGCCCACGGGGCGGGTGTTAGGCGGGTGGGGCTGGGTTCTCCTCGGTGGGAAGCGGGCTGTGGTGCTGGCTGCGGAGGCGCGAGGTCGATCGGGGGGAGAAGGCAGCCCCCAAGCGCTGCTTGGGCGTGCGGGGTCGGCGAGTCGCGGTGTGCTGGTGCGGCCGGATGCGTTGCGCTTTGGCGCTTGGCAGTGGAGCGTGCGTGGTGTGCGGCGGGGAGCTGAACCGGTTCGTCTTTGGCTCGCTTCGGGACCGAGCTGGGGTTGAGGTTGTGATGCTGGGTTCCAGGTCAGCTCCAGAACTCCACAGCCTTGACTGTGCTTTAGTTTGAGGCGGAGAGACGGATCCTGGCTGTGTTTTATAGCGCAGGGTGATGCTTTGTGCCTGTTTCCATGCAGGTTGGAATCTCAGAGACTGGGTCTCTGAGAGAGAGGTTGGGTCTCAGATCTTAGTCTTTGATTTTTTTTTTTTTTTTTTTCTTTCTACCTGTTAACTTTCTCCATCTCCCTGCAAAAAACACTACTTTTAGCTAAAACCTGACAAGTGTAAGTCACCCCGCACCTTTCTGAATGCTTTCGCTAAGCTTCATTTTATAGGTGTGGTTTTTTTTTCTGTAAAAGTACCATGTTCACCGGTCGGAAATCATCGTGTGAGCTTCTGTGAGCGTTGTGTTTGGAAGTCAGTGCCACCCTGGTTGTGCTTCCCTTAAAGCTACCAGCTCTTCTCACGACAGCAAATAAAAAGCAGGCGGTTGGGTTCTGTGGATCCTAGCACAGGAAGAGCTGCGACTGAAGTCTGGATTTGACTTGAATTTCAGTCTTAAATTTGAAACTGTCCATCGTAAATGCTCAAGGTGGGACTTCATGAGCTTCTGCTGCTCACTGAGAACCAGGAAGTGCAATAGGTGCAGCAAAGGGAAGGAAGTTGTGTCACTGGCTCCTAATTTTGAGTCCACTTTGACAGGCTTCTGGGAAACGCAGTCAACACAGGACTGGCTACAAAGCACCCTCTGTAGTTGCATTTAGCTAAGGAGTAACACTCTGTTTCAGTGAAGATGCCTTTTTTAATGTTAAAATTCTTTAATTGGAGATCATTCTTATGGAAGAGAATAAATACAAATAAGTACAAAGATAATTTTTTGTTTGTTTGTTTTCTACCAATATATTAAAAGGAAACTATTGTTGTTTTTTCTTTGTTAACAGAAACCTGCTGTAAAGGAGTAAGTCTCCCCACTGTTCAACAAAATCTTTTTAAATGGGCAGCTTTAAGGCTGCCAATGTGTCTTTTGCTCTGAGTACTTGTGCAAATGCCTCTAACATCGTGCTATGTAGATGCGCACACATGGCATCTTTGTCAGCAGACATTAAGGTAAAGTGTGCTGCCTCATCTAGGCAACATGTAAATAATATGCATAAGATTGCACTCTCATTTAAATTTGTAAACAAACCTGGAGAACTTTATCTCTGTGGGGTTAGACTTGCTGTGCAAGATGGGAGATACTCTTTCCTAATTAATTTCTGGAATCTGTGGGCGACGTCTGTGAGCATCTTGGCCTTTGAAGATGCAGGTGGCTGAGGTTTGAACCTGCAGCTCCTGTGTCTTAGCGGCCTGTTACGTCTGGCCTTCCGGTGCTCTCTGTTCCTGTGGCTCGGAGGTGTTCACGAGTGGGCAGAACATGGCCAAGGACAAAAACTTGGACTGCAGAGTTAGCTGTACTCGGTGGATTTAAGGGATCCGTTATTCAAGTGGTTTTAAACGGTGAGCTCCCTTTTTAAAGCATAGCTGAGGCAATGTGCACTTGGCTGTTGTGAAAGTGAGATTAGCATTAAATTATGGACATAGGGTTGTTGTTTTTTTTTTAACTGAATTCTTGACATGCCAATTAATACTCTTTTTAACTTATATTTTAGAAACCTAACATTTTAAATATTTAAAAAGTGAATGCCTCTGGATTTTGGAACAAAATTGGGCTGCATAACAAGCCTCCAAGGGTCTCATCACTGAACATTTGTGCTGTTGGGCAATGGTTCTGTTTCCTGTGGATTTATGCCTCTGGAAAGGAGCAAGGGAGCACATAATAGTTGATGTGTATTTGATAAAAGCTTTGGCTGACTGAACCCACGTTTCTTCCATGGAAAGCTTTATGGGTAGTAGGGCATGAAGTAGGTGCCCTATTTCAGTGTCAGCAACATAAAATTTCTCGTGGAGCTCTTACAGATGAGCAGACCTGAAAATAAAATACCACAGAACAGCTCAGAAGATCGAGCAGCTCTACCTGGAGTAACTCTTACTGATGTCCTGCCAAAACAGGCCTTTGTTCTGACATCCTTCCCTGTGAGTCAGTAGTACTGGTGGTCTGGCCAGAGCGACAGAGGTCATCAGTGGCATTGAGCCAGCCCGTAAATCCAGGTGAACGTTTTCAGGAGACACTTCTGAACAAGGAGATGCAGCTATAGCAGCAGAGTTCAGAGAACAGCAGTTCTGTAGAAAAGAATTTGGAGGAAGCTGCTGGAGAAGTTGAAGCTGAGTCAGCTGTAGCTGACTGCTCAGGAAGTGCAAAGGAAGCCACCTGTTTGGGGCTGAGAGGCAAGGGGTGTATTGCAGAAGGGACGATAGCTCAGCTAAAATGCTGTACCCAGCCTCAGGAGCTGCACTTCAGGAAAAAACCGCGGGCTGTTGAGGAGGCCCGGGAGGGCAGCACAGCGGAGGGCACCAAGCGCCTGGCATGCGGAGTGGGGTGAAGGTGTGGGGGCAGAGGGAGCTGTGCCTCGTTCCAGGTGGGCAAACGTGGTGGGGCCCTGGGAGCCAGAGTGAAGATCTGGTGGAGATCAGCGGATACCGAGAGAGAGTTCCTAACAGCGTCAGAGCGTGCCTGAGGTGTTTGTGCTGCTCCCTGCGTGCATGCTTCCTCAGAGCAGCTTGTCTGAATCGCCTGAGGTGGGGGCAGCAGTGGGCGCTGCTGTACTTGGGCAGGGGGCTGGAGAAATGGCCTGTACAGGTCTGCTTTGGCTTAGTGGCATCATCCCGTTCACAGCTAAGGAGATCGGCCTTCAGAGAGAAAATCCTGAGTTCTAGCATTCAGATATTTTAGCGTGTATTCAGGTGATTTCTCAGAGAAAAGACTGTCTGCTCAGCTCTTGGGGGCTGGTGGCCAAGTAGGCAAAGTGAGAACAATCCGTGTTAGCTCTTACTGACAGTAATTATTGCTTTCGTGTGAAGTACAGCTATTGGAGGCAATAATTAATTTTCTTTGGCTGATAGCTCCATCGTACTTACTTAAGCTTATCTGCTTTTAAATGTAAAATATTATTTCATCTCACAAAATCACTTCTAATGTTTCTGAACATTTAGAGAGCTAATTTGTTACAATAAATATTTAACATCTTTTGAGCTCGGTGTGCACACGTGCTGCTTCAGAGAGAGAAAGACTTTGGAGCAAAGAGGCAAAAGAAGTGTTTCCTTGTGTCCTAGCCTAGAGACTCTGCATTTCGGCAGCCACTTTGCTCATCATCTGTGATATTCCCCAGTCATGTCCCAAAAGGAAGCAAACAGACTTTGTGGCTCACCCGGACCTACCCAGCCCCACAAGTTTTTCAGAAAGCTTTTTCTCTCTCCCTGCCCACTGACCCTCGGCCTCATTACGTTCCTGGTGGTGTCTGTCATTGTGCTGCTGCCCACTGAGTTGTGACTCATGGCCTGCGGTGACCTGTGGGCAGACAGGTGGCTTTCTGAGACATTCTCCGTGTTGCAGCATGCAGGTAAGGAAGTCTCAGCCCCTCGTGAAGCCTCTGAAGGCACAGCAGCAAGCTGATATTCCTCCATGGAACAACGTGATGTTTGTGAGGCACGTTAGATCCTCTTCTGCTGGGGCTTAGGGTTAAACCACAGATCTCCTGAAGTGTAAGCTTTCCAGTGCCTGCTCCCGCTTTGACTTTCACGTGTGGGTTCTACATGCGTGAGCTGTGTCCGCCCCGTATGCCAGGTGAGGCAGAACTTCAGAGAGGAACCGGGTTTACTGGGACCGTGCTGCAGAAGTGGTCAGCAGAAGGAGACACGTGCACAAACTGGGCATAGAGGCATGACTGTCCAAACAGATGTTGGGCTGGCCACCTCTATGAGGACAGCTGAGCTTGGAAAGGGAAGCTGGCAGTAATTTATGTGAAACAGTAGTGAAGACAAGAAGACTTACAAGATTAACAAAGCAGTTGACAGGGAATCAAAATGCTTTTTACATTTTAAGGACTTGAGGGAAAGTAGGGCTGCTAGTTTTGGCATGCAGTGTCTTTGGGGCATTTTGTAGTTTAAATTCAGAAAATTACCTGCTAGCTCACAAGTATTTCCTCATCCTTCTGCTAACATATTTTTCCTCTAGTCCAGAGAAAACCAGCATGTGCTTCTTCCCATCTCTGAAATGCGGTGGGTGGAAGATGTCGGGATGGGACTAACTCAAATGGGAATGCTTCCCTTTTCTGTTTTGCAGCCCCACAGGATGTAAATAAGGGGATCTGTGTTCAGTTTTACTGTTAGCCTACCTGCGGTTCTCTGCTGGGGTTTCCTAGCAGTCTATTTAGCTGATCAAAGTTGGCAGCAAGAGCATAAAGGGAGAGCTAGTGTTGGACAAAATGGTTATTTTGAAGAAAAAAAAAAAAAAGCAGGAATTAGAGCTGTGAGCTTGTCTGGCAGATTGCAGTATGCATTTGTCAATTCTTGGCCTTCCAGTGGTGTGTCCATCTCTGCCAGAGCCTGGCTGCCTGGTACTGCAGCCTCCTGGTGCTGGCTGTGTGCTCCTGCTTGGGGCAGGAGTACGTTAGAATCTGAGCTCTGAGCCTTTAGCAAGCACTGAAACAGAGACATTTTATTCCCTCCTCTTCTTTGCCCCTTTTTCCTTTCAAATCCAAGTTTGTTAATGCATCCTATAGCATGTGCAGTGCTTCTGATTGTCTGGAGAATGATTGCTAAGGGCATAAATGCTGCTCTCAGCACATGTGTGATTGGTGTTCCCAGGAAATAAAACTTCTTTTATCTGTAGGCATTTCTTCCTTTAGACCAGTTCTCTATACATTCATAATTACCAGTTGCCTCAAAATCAACGCCTACAAATAGTTTCCATTTCCCTTCATGCTGTAGAGGGGTTAATCACTTGGAAAGTACTTTGGCTGGTTTGGGTGGTTTTTTTTGTTGGTTTTTTTTTTCCATTTTAAAAGGATTTATAGAGCTAGCTTAAATCTTACATGTTAGATGAAAGCCAGGATCTCGTCATTGCAACACAGAACAGGAGAAAAGATGCACTGAGATAAGTGTTGTTGTTTAGCTAGAGGCTGAGTATGTGCAATCTTGATTTCTGGTCTAAAAGTTGGTGCCTTCTGCTGAGCTGTTGTTGAAGGCTTAAGTCCTAGCAGGCTGGGTGGGTAATTTCCAACAGGGAACTCACAGTTGTTACTGTAGTTGAACTAAAAAAATCCTTCCTGCAGGTGTGGGGAGCTCTGTGCAGGGCATCAACAAAGAGATGCCTTTCCCTGTTCCCTGTCTGTTAGCGGTAAGTGCGCGTGCTTACATCAAGCTCGTTTGTGTTGGCAAACGGCGGTGTGATTAAATGCCCTCTGCTCTTCTCTTTCACTTTTCTAGTGAGTTTCTGTGGAAGAGAATGCTCTGTGGCTGTTCCCAAGCTCTCTGACAAACTAATTTCAATGTAAGTAATGACTTGGTTGGTATTGTCAGTTCGGTGGTGTGCAGGACATACATCTGTGTACTTATGGAAAAGAAAAAGCAATCACACATCATAAAGTTTTCCCTAACGTTTTTCAGGCAACGGGGAACATTTCTGTTTCGAAGTTTCAGTTTTTATATTCTGGGTCAGTTGCCCCTCTGCAGACTTGTTGGTTGCTCATCCATGGTTCAAGCTCACATGTGTTATATGTTTCAAAGGTTGCCTTTTTTTTTTTTTTTTCCCCCCTCCTCCTTTTACTTTCCTCTTTTTTTCCCTCCACAGACCATTTCCAGAAGAACCAGCCACACATATGGTTGAGGATTTCTCTGGACATGGAACATTTCTACTGGTTTAATCATGCTGTGTTTATTTGACCCAGGTTTCAGCGTTGCGCCGCCTTGTGCTGAGTGGCAGAAGTATTGCTGTTCGTTGATCCATGTGACAGCCACCAGGAGCTTACGAGATGAGCCAGGCCCCCGGGAGATATGACTTCTGCATCGGGCTGGTGTTGGCTGTGAGCTCCAGCATCTTCATTGGTGGAAGCTTCATCCTGAAAAAGAAAGGTCTTCTCCGATTAGCGAGGAAGGGCTCCATGCGAGCAGGTAGGCATGGCCATTCCAGCTGAAGGTCTCAGATTTTAGAAGCCGCTTACCCTGCCTCAGTACCTGCAAAGGAAACTAGGTTACTCTGGGTCACAGCTGTAGTAGAGTATTCGTTTGAGAACAGTGTGCCATGAGCGTGCGGATGGTTGTGGCATCCTTAGATCATTCAGAAGGTTGAATCTGAATATTTTTAATTCAGTACCTGTCCTCTCTGCTGCTGAAAGATGGTTGATCTCGAGAGAGATACGTGATTCATGCTCCCTGGCTGGGAATGGGGAAGTGGGCTGCATTTCACAAATTTGTACGTGTCGTGGACCACCTAAGCCATGCGTGATTTGCACACTGTCTCTCTGAGACATGCAGACTGGCTTTTCTTGTCATTACAAGGAGCTGAAAGAGCTGTTTTTCATGTAAAGCCAATGTGGCCAGTGCCATTTCTCATAAAAAGGCAGTAAAATAATAAGTTTTCAACGTGGGCTGTGGGAGACATCTGCGCAACAGAGCTTGACAATGACTTCAGCCCCTCTAGTTACAGAGACTATAGCAAAAAGTACTAAGAGGCTGCCCATATTTTTAATGACATACGAAAATGATTTTGACAATGTTATTAGTGGTAGACAGGGCTTATTGTTTGTTGATGAACACTTTGAATGGTGTAACAAACATCTTTTCAATTCCAGGTCAAGGTGGTCATGCATATCTTAAGGAGTGGCTGTGGTGGGCTGGACTTCTTTCAAGTAAGTAGATTTTGGGATGATGTCTATCTCCTGGATTTGTCACTGCTTTAACTCCAGACTTGCTGGCTGTGACCACATGGCTGTGGCTTGCTGCATGCTGTAGCCTCTAATAACAGGCTTGAGCTTTGCCTTGAAGCCTTGCATTGCAGGCATCTCCATGCAAGAGTTCACGGCTCCAGTTAACAGGCAGGGGAGCTGCAACATGGACACCGAGATGAAGCACCTAATTTGGATGAATTAATTTTAACACCTGTTGTAGCCCCCCAGCATGTTTTGTGTTACAAAATAGCAACAGAGGTTTTGTGCTCTGTGAGTTCTTGCAGTCCATGTCGGCAAAACACTTGCATGGATTCACAGGTTTGTTGCATAAGACACCCTAACTTTTCTTTATCATTACTCCTCTGCAGTGGGAGCAGGCGAAGTAGCGAACTTTGCTGCCTATGCTTTTGCACCAGCTACATTAGTGACTCCTCTGGGAGCTCTCAGTGTTCTTGTAAGGTAAGAAACACCAACAGAAAGCGGTGTGATTTCAGAGAGTGAAGCTCAATATTTAGAAGTAAGTCACTGAGATACGCTGTAATAAATGTGGTTTGTTACAAACATCAGGAGTAACTTTAAGTTTCTCCAAACATGAAGTGACTGTTCTAAAATGGTTCTGGCAATCCATCTCAATCTGTGAAAAGCTATGGCCTTCTCCTTTTTAAAAACGTATACAACAGAGAAGCGTTTTCATTCCTATTTAAAGATTTTTGTCTTTTGAAGATGATTTTTACAAGTGCCTGGATACAGAGTTCTAGGGGAGGCAGAGTTTTAGGGGTTCTGAAGGAGCTGCAAAATACTATAAGTAGTTCTGCCTGTAGCAAGTATCTCAATAGCTATTTGAAGTAAATGCTTAATTTGTGGAGTTGCCATAAGTGATTTATGGACATTAATAGTGTTCCTGCTCACCGAGAGGTGCACGTTGTGTATGCAGGTGATGTGTACAGTCAAAGCAAGCCGTAGATTGATGAGCAAATGAGTATTACTAATTCCATGTTTGCTGGTGCATTTTTTTCTTCTTAGTGCCATTCTGTCGTCCTTCTTTTTAAATGAAAAACTTAATCTACATGGAAAAATAGGGTGTTTGCTAAGTATACTTGGATCAACTGTGATGGTAATTCATGCTCCACAAGAGGAAGAAGTAGAAACTTTAGACGAGATGTCCAACAAACTTGTTGACCCAGGTAAGAAAAATGCGGGCTTAATCTCTGTGTAGCTAATACAGGAAGATGCATGCTTACTTTTCTCTAAGCAGCCAATTATTTCTTCGCTGTAGGTGGAGAAATTTTTCAAATAGCAGGAAGGTAGCCCCTGCCTGCTTCACACTGTCACATTGAAGTAGAGAGTGGAGTTCTGCAAGGTAATTCCATAGGGAGCTTAGCATGATGCACTCTTTTGGCTTTGAACAAAGTATTTTGGTGAGAGCTACTGAGCTGGCAGCTCAAATGCAGCAGCACAGCTGGATAAACATAACTTCTGTGAATTTTAATTGAAGTGTATCTACTTAAAGTAGACTTGGTGGCAAAAAAGTAGGTTTGATGGCAAATGTCTGCTGAGTTGTGTAATCCTTGAGACTGGCTCCTATGTTTACATGAAGGATGAGGCACTCAGAAATACGCTTCGTAACTACTGCGTGTGCACAGATGTTCCCATTTCAAACACAAGAACATGCCCAGCACTAAAAATCTGATCTTAAGGAATGACCAGATCATGGGAAATCTGCTGATGAGCCTAGCAGCCAGCCAAAGCGTGCCTCCTCAAAGAGCACTCCTTGTGCTGATGGGATGGCGAAGGTAATGCAGCACGCCCAAGTTCCATTCTTTTAGTAAGGTCGCTCTAAAGTTGTTTCAGCTTTGATGTTGGAAGAATAATGAGAAACTTCCTGATCTCTTCTGTTTAAGCTGAGCCAATCACCTCGGTAATGTGTTTTCTTGGTACCTCCCAGATGCTCTTGATATATGCATAAATAACAAGCTATTTTTTCCCCAAACACAGGTTTTGTGGTCTTCGCAACCCTTGTTGTCATTGTATCTTTAATTCTGATCTGTGTGGTGGGGCCTCGCCATGGACAGACCAACATCCTCGTGTACATAACCATCTGCTCTGTGATCGGAGCGTTATCGGTCTCCTGCGTCAAAGGTCTGGGCATCGCCATAAAGGAACTTTTTGCAGGCAAGCCAGTGCTGAATCTTCCCTTGTCTTGGATCCTGCTGCTAAGCCTTATTGTCTGTGTGAGCACGCAGATCAACTATTTGAACAGGGCTCTGGATATCTTCAACACTTCCATAGTGACTCCAATCTATTACGTCATCTTCACAACATCAGTTCTAACCTGCTCCGCCATCCTCTTCAAGGAGTGGCAGCACATGGCAGCTGATGATATCATCGGCACCTTCAGTGGCTTCCTCACCATCATCGTGGGGATCTTTTTGTTGCATGCCTTCAAAGATGTTAACTTCACTCTGTCAAACTTGCCCGTCTCCCTGCGGAAGGATGAGAGAGCAGCCAACGGCTCTTTGCTGAGCACGTACGAGTGCCTCAGTCACGATGAAGAGAGTGCCACCTGCGTGGGTGAAATGCAATCCACTGAGAGTCTCTCAGCCAGGAGAAATGGAAGTCTGTCAGCCTTCTGAAAATACCTACATGTTAAATAAGAAAAGAACAGTTCTGTAACTCTGGGTTTTTTTTCTTCCTGCTGTGAAATGTCTGAGCTTGTCTGGGACCTCATGTACTTTTTAACAGTATGTGTAGACAATCTTTAATCTTTAAGTTCGATTAGTTTGGATCAGGAACACTGAAGGGGGTTTAATTTGCCTTATTTTTACTTTAAACAAACACTAAAATGACCTCAGAACACAGTTTGTTTTGTTGCTTGAGTTATGTAGATACTTTCATTTCACTCTTGTTTTAAGATGTATTGCACTAATGACAATTTTATCAAAAATAAATTGCTTTATTTCTGCATTGGTGATAAACAGCGAACCTGAATCCTTTGTGCCCCAAATGAGTACTGAGTGACTGTAAACATACTGATACAGGAGCTGTCCCAGCCTGTGAAAGAGGAAAAGGAAAGCTGCAGCCAAGCAAGAGTACCCCTTTGGCAACACCACTCACCTCAAGCTGTGTTAATCTTCCAGGTCTGACATCCACAAAACCAGCTGCAATCAGTAACTGGGTGGCAGCAATAGGAAGACAGGAGCTTCTGCTTTGCCTGGAGGTAAGGCAACAACACCGGCCTTGGTGCCAGCTCACACAAGAGGAAAAAGTTGGGTAGTTAATAGAGAAAAAAGCTGTTCCCTTTCCTGTGAGAGAGGCTGGGCTGAGCCTGTCAGGTAGAGCGTGCTGCCCTGCTGCTGTGGAGCTGCTTTGTGGTTTTGATGTTGCAGCTTGAACTCACAGAACTGGAGTCGTGTTTGCAGTACTGCAGTTATGGACTCTGACAGTACTTCCAGAAGTAAATAGTGGACCAAAAAAATAACAAAATGTCACTGCTTAAAAAGGGTGCAGGTGCTTTAGTTTTGCAACAGCTTTCCTACTGTAGATGTGAAGGCTAGAAATTGAGACAGAGCCCGCTATTTACTGCTGTAATGTTGTCACATACAGTGCTTACTGTTAAGGAGTATAGTTTAAAGTTATTACCAGGACCAAAAAAAAAGCAACTCCCACATGTAAAACTAACTCTGCTACCTTCCTTTTCATACATGGAGGAGGCACCAAGGTGTCAAGCAAGAAGAAAGGTTCTTGAAATTCTGGGTGAAGAACAGGACTTGCACTTCTGCCTAGTTGTAAGGACCATCGCAACAGCACTGTCCAGGTACAGAGCACAGCCCCCTGTGGCTGTGTGCAGCAAGGGGAGCTGTCAAAGGGTGGAGCAGGCACCAGCCACCTGGCTGCCACTTAGAGAGTGAAGAAGATTGATTGTTTTTTACAGTCTTACATCTGCTTGAAAAAAATAAGCCACCTTTGAAAATGTGAAACAAACATCTCAAAAGGTTCATCTCTGAAATCCTCTTAAACATACTAATTGAAGGGGAAAAGTCATCTTAAAATCTGTATTAATGCTAGCGTTTCCAAGATGCTGGAGATCAGTCCTCTTGCTGCTGTTAGTTAACCAGTCAGAGTTACAATTTACTTTAGCAACAACTAATTGTGGTGTGATTAAACATCATTAAATGTTTAATGATACTTAAACATTTGTGCACCACAGTGCCAAGCTGAAGCCTCAGGTATGTGAGAGTTAGCCCTAAACCAGTTATGATCTCAGCAAATTCAGCAATTTCTTCAATGCTTTAATGGGAGCCTGAAGCAGAGGGGGACAGCTGATGATGGGCTAGAAATCTCCTTGGCACACTGCTGTGGAGAACTAAAAGGAAATGCTCTGCCCTCTATTCTGCTGAGGAATTTCATTGTTTGTTCTCCTTCCTCAAAAACCCAGTTCTTCACCCCAGTACCTACACCTTCCTCAGTCTCCTGCTTCCACCCTTTGTCAGCCACTCATTCCTCCCTACTACTGGGCTCACTTTTGTTACTGTGGAAATTCAAGTTTTTCCAGTTTGCAGGTTTACAAACAATTTTACAGTAAGTGTAATGGAACAAAGCATTTCCATAAGTAAAGGATGATTAACATCATTAGAGCTTATGGACTGGGATGGGTTACGCCTGATCAGTGTATTCAAGATCCTTATAAAGAACTCCTTATCACTTGTAAATAGGGAGCTGGTAACGCACCTCCCAAAATGCAAGTTGGAAGCTCCTGTTAGGAAAAACTGAAGAGATCCCATTCTAGTCTGTGAAAGTACTTAAAAACATCAAGAATGCCATCATCAGTCACCTCTCAAGTAACTGTAAAGCCACCACCTGAATTAGCCTTCACCTCCATAATGACTGCTCACAGAGTGCAGTTTTGTAGAGAGGAAGGACAATCTACCAGGAAAATGATTCACACAGTACCAGAGTTTGTTGTTGGCTTTTTTAATAAAGGTGGACTAAGCAATTAATGCTCTAATACAATTAGGAATTGATTTCTATAACTTTCTACAGAACCCAGTTTCTTACCCTCCACAGCTGTTATTTTGATAGCTGAAGGAGAAAATTTATGCCAATCCAGCCTAAAATGGCCACCTCAGGACAGGAATGCAAAGAGATTTCAAGAACAAACCTTTACAGTTGCAAGCTTTTAATCAAAGTATATAAAATTTTAGTCTAGAAAAATAAGTATGGATTGTATACAGGTACTGTGCTTAGAGACTGAAGAGGACAGCGCACTGCGCAGATGGCACAGGCGCACTGAGAAAGGCAGGTAAGTGTTCCTTCCAGCTGGTGGGGTGTTTTGTTCTCCTTCCTCACACTCTCAGCAGGTGGGGTTAGGTGGCAGCCTAGTTGCTGGCCAGGGACTGGTGAATGGGTGGCTGGAAGCAGCGCACGTGTTCTACGGGGGTGCTCTCTCCATCACCAGACTTCAGATACTTGTCCAAAATAGCGATGATCTCATCATTCAGGATCTGGAACTTGCGAATTCTTTCGACCATTTTCTTCAGAGGCTGCAAACATCAGAACAACAGGAATTAGAGACAAAAAGCACCAAATGCTGGGACCTCACCCCTCAGGGATGTTACAGATGTTTCCCTTCTGCTGCTAATCCAGTGAAAAAGCCAAGGTGCATTCTGGTTTCTGACAGTGCAGCTTTTTGTACAAAAAGGGCAATTTACAATGGCCTTGTAATCATAACCTAAGTGCAAGTATAGGAGGTAAGCAGTGTTCAGGAAATCCCATACAGCCAAGAAATGACAGTTCTGACTGATCAGGCTTCAGACTCCAGCATTAACACCTAGTCTTTAGTTCAAAAGAACTCAGTGCTCTCACTTCCAACATTTCATTTCAAAAAGAGATTGCTACATCTATGCTGCTGCAGCTGAATACAAACGACTCTGATTCTTGTTTGTTACAGTGAATAAAGAGCAGATGTTTTCAACATACCACATTCTTTATAACCTCGTCTTTGCCATCATGCTTTTGGACTTTCAACAGGTGGTAGCAGAAATCCAACACGTCAAAGCGACGCTGCTGTCCCAAAAGCACAATGATCATGCAGCCAGCCCAGTGCAGCCCATCTCCGAAACACTGCCTGAAACACAGCAGGACACAAAAAGCACGCTTCACCAAATGTTTCTGAAGTGTTTCTACAGGAAACGTTTAGGAATTGTCCATTATGCTAAAACACATATATATCACTTAAGAGTATGTCAGACATTGATCTAAAATACTGTAAATCTCTGGTAAATCAAGGTCTCTTTGCAGATACCACAAGTGATGCAGATGGGTGCTTACCAGAAAGCCTGCAGCCTCCAATTTTCTACAATTTACAGTTACTGCAAGGACATTTACTGCCCCTTTGGTTCCAGCAGCATCACATTTCATTTTCAAAGAAAACGAAGGGGGAATTCAACACTGCTGTTCTGCTTTGGGCTGCAGACAGGAAAGGAAGTGTCCTGTAGTTTCCCCCATAACTGGTCAGTGAAAAGCACTTTACAGCAGCAGTTTTTCAAAATCCTTGCAGGGAGAAACAAGCAGATGAGAAAACACACTTGGAATGTGTGCACACGTGTCCAGCTACTTTATTTACATCCAGCTTCTGCAGTGGTGAGGCTGTCACTGAGCAACGTGTGCTAGGGGCTGTTTGTCACAGGGTTGTTCATTACACACTGTCGATACTTCACACAGAGGGTTATTTTCTATAAAGCTACAATAACCCCTGTGTTCATGCATCATGAGCCCCTCCCAGTGGTCACAGTGCTTCCCCTGGTTGTGCAGTGAGCTGCTGCAGACACACGAACAAACCCCTCTACTGTAACGCCTCCCGCAGCCCCCAGTTGCAGGAGGAACAAGGGAAGCACAGCTGTGCACAGGTGCACTGCCAGCCGCTGCCCATACGTACTCCACCGTGAACTCGTGCGTCCCCACAGGGATGCAGTAGACGAACTGCATCGCGCTCCAGAGGCGGTGGAACTCCACGCATTCGTCCACGTGCATCACCCCGTTGCTGGGCAGGGGCCCACGCCAGATGGGATCATCCAGGAAGGATCGGATCCTTGTCAAGATAACCTCAAACATGGACAGGCCGCAGCAGAGGCGTTCTTTGGTCAGCAAGTCCCCTTCCCTGGCGATTGCTATTTGCTAAGGTACAGAGAAAGAAAGGGCAAAATCCTGGTTACACAAAGCGTTCTGCTTCCAGGTCAACTTCTGAAAGAGTACCCTGCTGAGCTAACAACACAGCACCGTTCACCTAAACGCTCCAATTCCCATACTGCAATCTACTTGGGAGCACACTGATTGGAAAGTAGGTAGTAGGAGCACTTGGTTTGTTCTAGAAGTTCCTCCTGGCTTTAAGTGAAGTCAGATCTCAGTTCAGTGAAAAAACACACTCAGAAAATGGGAAACGCCTTTTCAAACAGATGAGTGGGCCATTGCCACAGTGAGTCATGCTAACGGCAGTTAATGCTAGTTGTGGACTAGTCCCGGGAAAGTTTTAAGAGTCAGAAAGCAAAAAGAGCATTCAGAAGCCTGCTGCTAGTGCAGTCAGTAGCTGTTCCAGCACTCTTCCTCATACCTCCTGAGCCTGCTGCTCTTAGGGAGGGCAAAGCTTCGAAGACTGCAGGAATGGACTGGGATAAAGCCCAAACACAGCAACACCAGCCAGTGCTTGTCCCAGCTGGTGCCATCACGCTGACCGCTCTCTTCTGCGGCGCCCACCGCTAGGCATTACGATAAAAGCAGTCTGCAGGCTTTGCTTCAGAGCACCCCGCTCTTCACTGCTACTATTCACATCGCCAGTGCTTTGTAAACCGCCACAGCTCACAGGGGATTACTGTGCCCCTCACACTGACAGGACAACGGTGCTGAAGATGCAGAGGCCTCAGAAGAACGCTATCCTTGGTCACTAGGTTTCCAGGAGAACTCGGCTCACATGACCACTCATTCTTAAGGGCTTTCTAACCTACTGGCTGGAAGAGGAATACATTATTTTAAGAGAAGTGTGCACATTCCCATGAAAATTGACTGCATTTGGTGGAATCTGCACTAGAAACTCACAGGCAGGCCTGTACACTGCGTGGATATCACACAGCAACATACATAAAAAGTACCATGTTCCACCAAGCCTGTCATCTCCACCCCAGTCTCAATGATTTTAAACTTTTGAGCTTTAACAGCTTCACCAAATGCACAGATCTGATAGGACTGCTGCTACGTGAACAAGCTGGATGTGCAGGATGACTTCTGACACAGCTGTCAGCACTGTGTGGAAGAACAGGCTCCTCAGCACCCAAAAATGTCTTGAAGTGCCTCAGGCACAAATGAGCAAGAGCTTACCTGCGGAGTTCCCAGCCTCTCAATGAGAGGGACTAAGTGCAGCGGAGCATACTTTGATTCGAGTCTCTTCATTTTAGCATCAAGCCTTTCACCCTCTGAAAGAAAAAAGACAAAGAGCACTCACTCATCTGGTTCATTTAATTGATCTCTGACAATTTTTTTTTTAAACAATCTTTATTCAGTTCTGTAGAAAGCTGGATACGTTTTTATTTTTACAGGTCAAACAAAAAAACCCCAAGGATTTACAGCAGAATACATTTAATTCATTATTAGATTCGAGACAGAATATAGGGCTCTATTACGCTGCTGCTGCTAACATATTTGACTCCCACTTGTACTAACCAATGGAACTGCCCTCATCGTATGCAAAATGCCTGACTGTAGAAGGTGGGTTATAGTGAGGGTGGAATTTTGTGAATGGTAAGGCTTAAAAAATCAGGTGGCACCCACTCGTCACTGGCAAGTAGAAAATGTTCTCTTCCAAGTGGGAAAATGCTGTTTACAATGGTCTGACAAACCGTCAGTTATCTACAGAGATGCGAAAGTCTGGAAATGTGCTCTCAGAACTGTAGCTCATGGGTTTCTCTGAGCAGAGCAAATCAGTGGAGAAGAGACAGAGGAACTACACAGAAACAAGAGCGAGGGGAAAAAAGCTTACTTCCTAGTGGTGAAGGGTAAGAAAAGCAGATACTGAAGGAAGCAATCCCGCAAACATTCAGTGCTTGCAACTTAGTAAAAAAGCAGAAGTCTACAGAGACCACTTGTATTTACTTCATCTGCTCACAGGCTTTGTAATACCTGCTGTGATCACACCTACCCCATTTAATTGACAATCATCTAAGCTAAGCAGCAGCTCACACCACATTAACGTGTTAATACTGCCCTGAATACCCCACTCATCTGTCAGAGCATTCCTCGTCTTCCTCTTGCAGTTTGCACTGCGCCTCACTAAGAAGCACATATTTTTCAGCCAGGCAAACAGGCTTGAATCAGTTACCTCTATCACAAAACTGCCAGCAGCATTAAAGGCCTGGAAATGGCCACCAAAAGCGTAGCAGCAGCAAGGAAAGCATTGCCCAAACGAGGCATTTCCACTCAGTACCTTTGACGTGAACCCTCGGCAGGATGTTCTGGAACGGTGCCGCATGCAACAGGTCGCACACTTCCTCTAGGGACTAGAGCAGAAAGGAGACAAGGCACTTAGGAATGAGTCCCCAGACCACACCACATCTGAAAACCAGGCTTCCAAAAGCGTGCTGATGCAGAAGCAGGAACACCAGAGGGCAGCCAGCCTCTGCTGTCAGGGCTGCGCATGGAACTGCTGTGGCGCTCTCTTGGCAGAAATGCTTCTAACGACAATTTGATTTCACTAGGTTACCTCAGACTGACAAAGAAACCAGCAGCTCTCCTCCCACCCCTGGCGGTTCTCAAGGGATGGGATATTTATTGAAAAGACTACTTCAGGATGAGCAATTTTGGTGTGAAAGTGGCAGACGGGTCCTGTGCAGACAAACAGAACTGTGACGGATGACTCAGGCCCAGTTATTTTTTCACCAGTGCTGTTCCCACACCCCATTATTGTGTTGGACACGTCTCCCAGCAAGACAGGCTGAGACACCTCCCAGGAGCTGTACATCTTTAAGGATGTGGGGAAGAAAGAGAGATGCCGCCTGGTTCCTGACTTCTGTACGTGCAGAGACGACCAGCAGATGACGCATGCTTTCCTCTCTTCTTGGAGCAGAGGCTCTGCTCTTTTGAAGCCCCTCAGTGCTGCTGTTAGATGTTCATCAGCTGCACCCTCAGCAAGCCCAGGGTAGCAGGACTATGCGCCATTCCTAGCTCCAACACCTTGATGTCAACACCACGAAAATGAACGCGCTAGGCAGCGAAGATTAATGAGACCCATCCCCTGCACCAGAGACCCTCAGTTTTGCACAGCAGTGAAGTATAGTTTAGTCATGATAGATGACCACAATGAAAAAATACAGAAATACTGATAGGACATCAGGGCACCATCACGGGCAGAAGCAAGAGGAGGGGCAGCATGCAGGGGTGCGCTACTAGGAAGTGCCATCAAGGCAACGTCCCACTGAATGCGACTCCGGTGCCAGCATCACTTCAGCGCACCCCCAGCCAGTCCTCCCAGGTGGCAGGGGGCCTTCACCTGCCAGACCTCTCACCGCACACCCTGTTAACCTGAAGCCCTCTCCAGGAATCCAGGTTCTCTTCACTGTGACAGTTATCTCACACCTGAATATGGTTTCAGTGTTCTCCTGCCACCCTCGGTCCCTAGGGGAGGATCCTCTAACACTGTGAACAGGAGTCCTGAGTGTCTCCATGATCTCAGCTAACTTTAATAGTTTTAAAACACCCTAGAGCATGACTCTCAAGTGAGGATTTATTTTTGTGCAACAGCAGGCCTCCAGCCAGCATTCTGACCAAGTGAATGGAGGGCTGGCAGGCAGCAGAGATCCCTACTTTTGCCTGCTGATGGGGCACGTGCTCACAGCTTCATTCAGGCTAAGAGGGGCAAACCTCTGGCAGAGCACACACTGAAGTCAGGATGGGAGTAACTGTAACTGACAAATGTGCAACTTGTTGAGGGTAGCCAGCTTGTGACTGCTGCAGGAACATAATCTGCATGGTATCTGACCATAATTTATTACTAAGGCAGTAATAGTTGATCAGTTGATCCTCAGCTACCACACAAGGGGAGATGTCTCTCACCCATCACTTAGGCATTAGCGCTATTGCGCAGACATCCAAATCCATGCAAGACTGCAAGAGACCAGCACAGGATTTCTACCCATGGGTGCATCCACAACAGCAAACTTGCAAATTTTAACCTTGTTATTTGTGACATTAGTAATAAAAATTTGAGAGCACATTTTGAGACACAGATGGGTTTTAAACCAGCACAGCAGGCACCTACCAGGCTCTGCTCAATGAGAAGGCAAAACAGGACAGCATTTCCCACTTCCCGCAAATTCTGGAAACAGACAGTCTTCAGTTCTGCATACTCAACAATGTCCTTCAACTGATGGTGAAAAAACTCCAGGATACCTGAAATCGCAAAAGAAACAAAAACAAGTCTCAGGAGACAGAAAGAAATCTAGTGATGATCTCACAGGTGCAGATCTCCACGTATCAGCATAAGATTTATTTATGGATGTGCTGCCTTGAGAAACTGAATGGAGCAGTATTTAAACACAGTACCAATCAGAGCATTTAAATGCATTAACAACCACAGGTTATTAAGTGTCGAGCCAGTGGCGTGCTGATCTTTTCAACTGGGTGAGTCACGCAGAACGGAGCACCTGGGTTCTCTCTTCTGGGTAAGGTAGCTAGTGTAGGAGGGTTAGTAAATGGTTTCCAGCAGCAGAAGACAGAACAGGGCTCCTGTCTGCTATCAGTCCTGTCCCAGCCTCTTCCTCTTGATCCTGTTTCTGACCCCAGTGTGCTGCACCACCCGACACATTCAGTTCGCAGCTGTTACCGCCACGTGTGACAGAACCAGCCAGGAGCAGAGCACTGGAGACAAAGGGAACACGGGTGGTGTCAGGACTGGCAGTGCCACAGGCATACAGAGGTGATCCATCACACAAAGCTTTCCAACTGTATGCTAGATAGAGCAGCCTCTGTTACACTCAATTCAGAACACGGAGCCCCTGGCACCTTCCCATGTGTGCTCCTTGGATATGGCTGGAGAGCACTTTCTGTGCAGGGGAAAGAGCCTTCTGTATGCACTCAACAAGGCAACAGCCCTGGGGAGCACAAACATAAATCACACACTGGAGTGCAATCTATGCCAAGGAAATCCCTCAAATTCAGCAGAGGAGCTTGAAAATTTACAGTGGAGGAAGGATCGGTACAGCTAACCCACGTGCTTCTATAGAAAGCCTCACACCATTAAAATTAGTAACAGCACAGCAGGAAAGTGCACTGGCTTTGCTACATCTCAGAGATCTGTTTGTCAACAGAGAATCTGCAGTAAAGGAGTGTTCCTACATGCACTCAGTGAAGAGAGGTTTCAGAGCCAACTTCAGTAGGTGAGCGACTGAATATGAAAACAGAATTGAACAATGAATGGAGGTCAGTCACTTGTAGCGAATGCCTGCTGAGCTCGACGGATTCAAAGGAAAACACCAAAACACAGCCGAAGGGAATGTCATCAATGTGATACAGACAGCTCTGAAGTGAGATCCTGAAAATAACCAATGTCACCTACAGCAGACATAATCGAGGAGGAGGATGGCACACAGGGAAACCAAGAGCACCACAGAGACCTGTGTCCAGCAGGAAGGCATGCCATTAGCTACACCCATACTGAAGGTACAGCTGAAAGCAAAGCAAGACTGTCAGCCCACCCAAAAGCAGCAGGACAGCAGGAGCCAGAGAGGCCCAAGGCCCATACCATGACAACAACACTGTCTTCTACAGTCGCTCCAAGTTATAGATCCTCTCACAAGGCCACATGTCTTAGGGAAGTTTCATTTGACTGCATGCGACCTTCCTCCTTCTCCTAGCTCTGTTTGTGGGCGCAAGCTGTAAGCTGAGTGAGTTACCTACACATTGCACTTTGCAAGGAAAATGACTCTGTTCCTTCTTTCCAAGAAAGAATATATTAAACCCCTCTATTCCTGCAGATGAGATGACGTTAGGTGTAACAGTAACTGGCCCCGATTTACACAGAGAGCAGCAGCCTCGCTTCTGTTGAGATCAAACACATCTAGTAAAGGACAGGAGATTAGGAAAGGATTAGGTTCCATCCCAACAGAGCTCAGCCAAGTTTCAGCTGTGCAGCGTGTGCACTAATTCATTTGGGCAGTCATCAGACCAAATCACCACGAGCACTGCAAATCGGTTGGATCCCTTCACTTCGGTCACCTTCTGTTTTCTACAAAACAATCTCCAGTCACACCCCGAGACTCAGACATTTTCCAGAGCCTCTAACAGTTCTGGTACCTCACAGATTAGCTATTGGCTACTAATTGTAGAGCTAAAGTGCTGACTAACAACAAACTTGATCTTGAAAATAATTCTTGTTCTAGTCATGTTATGTGTTGCTCACTGCCCTTTCAAGATCATCTAGGTTTGTTTTACAAAAACAGCATTAAGCTTCTGCAGCGTTTTGTCGACAGTGAGCTGAGATGACCTCTGTTTCCATTCAGTACAGACATTTGAAGGGTGTTTTCAACACTGCTGTCTTTCAGATGGTTTCAGTGCCATTCCTCAGCTCTCTTTTTACAATGGAATGGCGAGCTGCAAATTCCAAAGCAGACAGAAGCAAACACAGTGTGGAAACCCTCAGAAAGTTTGACGTCACTGTGAAAGCTGCTATCAGAACTCAAAGTTTTTCTGCAGGCCCCTCAGCAGCCCTCCTGTCTTTTCCTGCTTTGCATCTTGCCTTGTCCCCAAATTCTTTTCCAATGGACACGTTCCAGAAAAAGCCATGAATAAGTTTTCCTTCACATTCTTCCCTATGAGGACTCGAGCCATGGTGCCCAGTGAAATTAACCTACCCTCCTACCGACCCAAGTTCAGTCCAAAGCCTGCAATAAGCAGAAGCGCCCATAGGCCTGCTGCTCTGCCCTGAGCTAGGCTGCCCCAGCAGCTTCTCCCCACTACTGCCCTCCACCTCTCACCCAGCCAAGGCTCCCTCCAGCTCTCATTGGACCCTAACCTGAGATGTTCCAGGAAAAGTAAGGGGGAAGGCAGTCTTCTGCTGGGTCGCTGTGCTGAAGCAGCTCTGACAGCACGACCAGCAGCATAACTGGTCAAGGCAGAGATGACAACACAGTTGGCAGCTAACTGGAGCAACAGCACCCAGTGAGGCTTCCCTGGCTGCAGGGAGAACACACGGGATCAAAAGGGATCACGACCTGGTGTAATTCATGTTATCACCAGCACCTGCTCTGGGTGTTTTGTTTGAATTTTTTATTTCTAAAGAAGAATCGTGGAAATGCTGTGCATAGGAGAAAACATACAATTGGGCTGCCTTTGTGGCTAGTTTATTTCTTGCTGGGCTCATGGATTTTCTTTCAAAGCCTTCCCTTGTAGGGGTGATGCAGCCCCATCTCACAGCAGAGCTGATAAACTACTTTCCTCACCGTGTCTAAAGGCATTTCAGGGTGGCAGGACATGAAATACTTGTTCATGAAAAGCGGGAAAGCTGTATTTAAATCTCACAAAAATATCAGAAGAAACTGTTACTTCCAAGATCAAAATTCAAGTTTAAACTTTTATAAGCCAATATTCCTTTAAGAGCCTTACATACTTGAAAAGGTCCCTTTAAAAATCCTTATACTTAGTATATTTTTAGACAAATATTTTGATGACTACAAGATGAGCAAGTTCCCACTGCTCTAGATTGTTTCTATGGAAACAAACCCATTGGTGAGCAGGAGTCCTGAGCAGCTCTAATGCCACTGTCTGAGCTCTGCTTCTTTTAGCAAGAATAAATCACTGCCAGAAACCCCACAGGTCTAGCGGGCTGATCCCGCAGAGCTCACAGAGCTGCCATCAGTGGAGCCCAAGCAAAGCTCTGCATCAAAGTCTGAAGTACATGAAATAGCTGCAGCCTTACTGAGCACACTTCAGTTGCTTTGCATGTGGAGAATAGACTCAGGAAATTAATTCCAAATTGATACATGTATGTTACTTTAAGACAGAGGAGAATCTATGTATTTAATCCACGGACCAGAATCACAGTTTGGTCTTTATGTGTAGGCAGCAGCAATGATAAGGAAGTGATGAGTTGTTATGAAAGAAAACCAGTGTACGAACACGCTCCATAACATGCAAGCTTACCACTACTAAACACTGCTTCCGCAGGAGGCTCTGGGGGCAGAGAAGGGGAGAGACAACAGCTGACGTGTACTCGCCTGCGTTTTCAGTGTGAACCAAGTGAACAAGGTGTGGCAAAAACTGTACAGGGGAGAATTCGGCACAGAAAGGAGAGGACAGCATTTCGAATCAAACGCGGGCTGCGCCTCCCCCTTCCACACTATGGCAGACGCCCTCAGCGTGCCAGACCAGCGCTAAAACCTGCACCAAGTTCCATCACAGGGAATGCTTTCCCCCATAAGCCAGATCTGCTCCAAGGGCAGGCAGCTCCGTGATGGACAGGCTCCAGAGGCAGCAGTGCAATTCTGCAGTGACGCTACCGTCGGATGAAAACACCCTGAGCTTCCACACACACATTTTCTGTTTAGCAGCTTCAGAAAGAACAAAACATGACACTGCTACAAAGGCTGGCTCTGCCACTTCTTGGAAGAGACCTTCTGGGAAGTTAGTAAGTGTTCTTTGCTAGAAATACTTCAGGACAGAAAAATACACTTGTCGAGACAGACCCCACCTGTGCGCCAGCCACAGTCCCGCAGAGGGGCACAGAACCAGGTGGGTTTTCTGAGATCCACTCCAGTTCTAGTTGCTGTCTTCTACCATAACATGCAGAACTCTGACCTCTCAGGACAGCAGGCATCTAAACATATGGGATTTCTTCTCCAATAGTAATTACAAGATCAAGGTTGTTAGTGATCTCTACAAAACAGGAACCTTATGAAGGATTTAAAAAGGTTCAGATCCTGCAGCAAGTGTAGATCAACTCTGTGAAGTAAACGTTTGCCTTTCTTATGGGATAGGCTGCCCTTTAATCTCAGGAGAAAGTTTCTGCCTAGCTCCCAGGGCACCTCCTGCCTAACACTTCTCACAGGTGAGGATTTCTGACAAAAGAATACAAGCTTCCTAAACTCACCTACAGCATCTCAGCCCCTGGTGAGGCTGCATTTGAGAACACACTGCTTTTGCAGTCAGGCCTTAATGAGTGGCTAAAAACCTCAGGCAGATGATTTTTATACCGCTAAGTGCCATGATTCATCCATTTCTAGGCTCCAGGGAGAAAAACAGGAAGGAAACACTTAGTAAGTCCTCAAGTTCATTTAACATTGGTAATAAGCATCAAGCAAGCTGTGGGAAGCAGAAAAAACAACCTTACTCCATTTGGAGTGGCATTTAATAAACCTCAGCAACTCTGGAAGAATAAAGATACACTCAGGAGGTGGGTGGCACATGGAAAGATTGATTTGTGTTAATGAGACACTGTGGAGGAGGAATATTTTGAGGGGGGAGAGCAGTTTCGGAATTTCAGAGAACAATATGATAAATACTAGCTAGGCAATTATTTTCCCATAGTGGCAAGCAGCTTCCAAAGACATTTCTGCTGCTGCAACTGTCACACCTCCTGTTAAGGGGCTGAGCTGCTCCCTACACAGCCTCCTGACTTAATTGTTCTGGCAGGCAGAACCTGCAGAGGGAAAGCTCTACACGCTTATGAGAAAGACCGAGATTAGAAACTGTTGTGAACAGCCCAGCTCAGGTTCCATTATGCCTTAAGGCTGTCCGCAGATAGACTGCATCCTTTCATTTGCCCCAAGGACAAATTTTTAAAACACCATCCAATCCTTAATGAGTTCTTTCTGAAAGCCCAGCCTTTAACAGTTCTTGCTATGAGAGAGAGTAAGTGCTGATTACGGGGACAGGGAAGAGAGGGAGAGACAGAGAGAGGTACACATAATCCAGACGGTGATTAGTATCACCTTGGTAAGGCTCATGAGGCGTGAACTAACCTGGAGAACCATACTCATGTCTTGGTAACCTACAGATCTTAGGCATCACTTCCATTAGGGTCTTGACATACTGCAGAATCGTCCCTTGTAACTAAGAGAAAAGAGGTGCTGGTTAACATGTCAGTGTTACTGAACGGAGAAACACAACAAACTACAAATGGATTGAACCAGGTCTAAAACTCTTGCATGTAACCCTGGCAACCTTCAAAAAGGCAACACTTTCAATGAGTACAGTTGCACCTTCCTTCACATGGCATTAGCCACTTTTTGCTAGGGAAAGAGTGGCACAACAACTACAGCCAGAAAGGAAAAAAAAGAGTACAGGAAGTCATCTTTTCTTGCAGACTGTCCCTGTTGTCTAACCAATCTTTTGATTTTTGGTAAACAAGTTCATCTGAATGTTTTCAAAAGCAGCCAAAGAACAACCCCTGGCACGAGGTCTGTCTAATAGCTGAAACCGGCTATTCCAGGCACACCAGTTAGGGCACAGTCCTAGTGCACAGCCAAGCTGCCCTCCTCTCACCACCTATCCCCCTACATCCGAGCATTTGCATCAGGCATCCGCAGGACCCTCCCCTCCAGGCCTTTCAACCTCCTTTAGAAATGCCTAACCATCCCATGCTGGCTTTAATGAATTGAGATTATCTGAAAAAAAAATAAAATAAATAATAGTAATAACAACCACCTCCCTCAGAGTAACAAACCAGCACTCAACCCCAAAGCAGGAAAGCGATGCGTGTCCATCTCTCCCTGAAGATGGGACTCTATAGCACCCCTTCAAACAGGCCCCATCCTTCCCAGCATTTCAAAAACGTAGGAAGAACATTGTGGGAATGAGAACACACAAACTGCCCAGTTTGTCAAGTGTCTGTGGATACTCCAGCTGTGCGCCTGTTACAGTGGGGCTGCTTTGGCAGCATGCTCCTTACAGACAACGGGGCAGGGAGGAAACAACCATTTCTGCAGCTTGAACTTCACTGCAGTGCATTCGGAGTGTATACAAAGACATTGATGATACAGTGAACGAACAGCCCTCAGCCTCCTCCCAGCTGTAGGAAAGGGCACTTCCAGCACGAGGCACGCAGGCTGCATGGGTAACTTCCTCAACATCTGGTCTGAGCACTCCTCTAAATGGGCCTGATGCTATCCACTGCTGGATCAGGGATGGAATTAAACCTTCCTGGTGATTAAGGGTCGTCTGTCAGTGACATTATTAATGAAAGCCCTGAGGTTATGGAAGGCAAAACACACATTAAGATATTTCCTACCAGAAGCCGTTTGAAACAGCAAACCTGACAGACAGTGGGCATACCAGGCTCTTGACGACTTTCAGCAGCTCCTCCATCACCACAGCAATCCCCTGATACCCAAGAAGCCTACAGATGACTTTAAAGTGAGGGGGGCCAACAAAATTCCTGTAGTTGCTGTAGATGCTCGAATATGCCAGATTCAACGCCTAAAATGAGGAAAAACAATTTGATTAATGAAAATTTCAGCTGACTGCATCTTAACAATAATCTCACTTTAACAGCAGCTTTAAGCGTATCAAAAATAACAAAGTAAGAGCTTTGTATTTCACTGTCTATCCAGGAAGTCAAAATACAAGGCTTCCTTTTTGTAAGGCGGGAACTCCCTTGCTAAGCAAGAAAAACCTGTAAGCAGTATTTAGTAACCAGACATCTTGCCCTCGCCATTTACAGAGCCACAAACACTTCCTCTTTTGTATTTTTCTGTTTACAGAAGTCGAGCAGGATGACTGGTACATGAATTTATAGCACAGCTTGTGTTCCTGTACAGTCCATTTTATGTACAAAGCATCTCAAAAGAAGTGACTTCAATTTTCAGTTTGTGATAGGTGTTCTAAACCTCTGCGGAGTTGATTACAAAAAAAAAAAAAAAAAAAAAAACAACAACAACAAAAAAACACTTTTCGCAGTTCCTGCGCTCTGCAGCTAATAAATAAGGCTCAATGGTGCCTTGTGCAGGACAGGAGGCAGGGAGCAGACAGGAGCCTCCATTTAAGCACTGTGAGGGCAGTCGAACAGAGAGGCTGGGGAGCCGCTGTCCCTGGAGATGTCCAGGAGCCGACCGCGTGGCTATTCATCAGCCTCCACACCCAAGGATGAGAGCTGACCAAACAGCCCGGCCCCCAACCACCACTGGTCAGCCAGCCCAAGGCTGCGGTCCCTCTCGTGCAACAAGCCCATCCATGCAGCGCTCTGCTCCCAGAAAGGGGATCTGGACACTGAATGGGATGGGATGGGAACTGGGTCAACACGATGAAAATACGTGCAGATGGATGTCCCAGTATGCTAAGTCCTTTATGGTTATCCCAAAAAGGTGAGCTCTCACCTCCTTCTTTTGGAGTTTCCAGTCAGGTAGGTCTAAAACACTGAACGTATCCAAACTAGTTCAGCTTAGAGCATCTCCCTGCTACGAGCTCTTTGCCCTGCTGGTGAAGAGGAAGGAGCTCTCTTCACACAGGAGAAATATGTCACCGAAAGGCAAGCCCTAAGAACGTGGTTCCAGCATGAGTAACTCACCCACACATAACAAGTCAGTCAATCTGAAGAAAACCATCTTTTTTCATGTAACCTGCACAGAGAAGCACCTAATGCTATGCACACTGGATTAGCAGAGCTTTACAAACTGCAACACGGGACTTAGAAAACACCACCCCACAGCACTGCGGCTTCCCCCCTTGGTGCACGAAACCATACAACACTCAGGGAAAATGCCGCTAACAAAGCCGGGGGGCGGAGGGAGGGGAAGAAAGAGAAAGCAACCGCATTTTTTCAGCTAGCCTTGCTCCCTCCTCCCCTACTGAAATGTAACAAAACAAAAAAAGAGTTGCTAGTTGCTGATGTCATCGAAGTGCTAACATTAATCACTCACAGCATCACTGGAACAGGCACGGGAGCATATAACGGGGATGTGCAGGCAGCACGCTGCCCAGCGGGAGGCAAGCGAGAGACGGGGGAAAGGACATTATTTGTCTCCTCTGTGTTCTCTGAAAACCAAGGCGACAGCACCTTCACACAAGATGTGCCCTTGCAGGAATTTAAGGAGAAGAGACAAAGAAACCGTGCCACCAGCAGCAGCGGGGGGGGAAAATGACAGCGGCAAGCAATGAGAATTCAGTCCAGGGAATCTGAGGGAAGAGAAAGCAAACTGGCAAGCAGGGATCACGAAGCAAGCAACTCCTGAGGTAAACAACACAGAACACTCGTGTGTCGTTTCCACAGCATCAGCTCCTGAAGATCCTGTTCTGAAGTTTCTGCCAGGAAGCCATGGTAAGTACTGCCTCTGCAGAACGCCAGATGTGTTTGCCAAACGTCTTCTACCAGCTGATGCTTTATAACAACCAGAAAGCGGTACTGTCATCATTTAACGAAACCCCAAACGCTCTGCTTACAGATGCTGTGGTGAATAAACAACTGGTTCTAGACAGTATTAGGAAGTGTTCTGTAAAAAACAATAATTTTAAGTAATTGAGATCTACCTGCTAAAAAGGAGACAAACAAGCAAGTAAAAGCTCTGACCTTACTCGTGTGCCTGCTTTTAGTATTTGCAGAAGTTGGCTAGATGTCAAAATGTGTCTGTCTAGCATGTTTATCTGAGGGCAAACTCAGCTCCTTTACCCTGTTGCTGCACCAAAAAGCAAGCACTTAACTTGATTAGGAGGGCAGCATCCACCCAGGTCAGTCACATCTAAGGCTTCATATGATGAAAAGGAACACGTCTCCTCCCCAGTTCCCAGTAAGTACAAAAGCCCTGAGCATCAACTTTCATACATAAAAGGTTTCTATATTATTAATGCAGTGCAGCTATCAAGGTCTCAGTAGGATAACAGATACTTTGCCAGCCTTCCATCTAGCATAAAATACAATAAAAGTGTCGCAGAATAATCTCAGAATATGCTACAAGCAAATTTTGTAAGCTTTCTTCATCAGGAAAAATGTTAATAGTCAATTGTTTTTTAGCCAGGAGACTTAAAATCTTAACGCAGATCATTAAAAAACCATTCCTTTTTATAATGAAGTCATAAGCGATGAAATGCGGTGTTACACCTGGCATTTACATTCATAAAAAGGTAAGAAACTTTCACAGTGGAAAAAACTTTCACGCTGGAAACTGAGCATTGAACCAAAAGGCGATCTGATTCGATTGCCTGGGGAGGCTCTTTCCAAAAAGTTACTCCCACAGCAAGAGCAAACAAAATCCTGACAACTAAGGGAAAATACCCACTGGCTGCAATTACTGTTTGTTTTGTTATAAAGTAACTCTTTTAGTCAAAAGTCTACCAAGGCAGAAGCCACCTTTTTGTCCAGAAGGAAGATACTCCTTACAAGAAGCATTTAGAAAATCGCAGAACGTAGATGCTTTCCTTACAGTACTCACAGGGGTAGCACAGACCGAGAGGCTCAAACTACTGGCAGTTTTCCCAGTGCTCACTGTATTATGAGGAGGACTGTTAGCCAGGTGCGTGAGTTCGGGGCAGACTGTGGCATTGCATACCATCACTTCGCATAGAAAACTATGCCAGTGATATAAAAAATATTTTTAAAAAGCACTAAAATGATGGAAGCTGCATGTCACCAACTGACCCTAGTGTGGGAAGGCTCTTCCAGCGGGCTGGCTGACAGCAGCACAAAGCACTCTGCTCCGGAGCCTGTGGCATGCAGCCATCACAGCTGCTGCCGCAACCGTGGACACAGAGCTGCCAGCAGCTGCAGGAAAGGAGAGCATCAGGGAACATGCAACGGATTAGTGCATCTGCTTAAACTCCCGATCGCTATTTCTTTTTTTCCCCTGTTGGAGTGCTGTATCTTTCAGAAATGCAAAGGATGTTTACAGTCTTGAAGAGTTTTTGTTTCACTTTATGCCACCTAAACACAAATTCCTCCTATCCAGTGATTTTATTCTAGGGACTGTATCACGTCTGTGTGCAGTAGAGGTGAAGAGGTGGCAAATTCTGAACGGGATGCTGAGGGCCAACACCCCCCAGTTCCATGGTGCAAGAGCACAGAGAATACTTTGGAAGGAAGCAGGTTCCCAAACCCAAATCCTGCAAAACGCAGCGTCTCTCATGGAGGCGAGGTACAACGGGGCACCTGGACAGGTGACAGGTCAGGTCCGGCGGAATTTCCATAGGCACGCATTCAGCCTTTAACTTGGCAAAGAAATACACAGTTTCAAGCTAACAGCACTGCTTCCTAATAAACTCCTTTCTTAAATCATAGAGCACTACGATCCTCACGGCATCCCCAGCGCTGCAGCTTCTCACTCACCCTCCCGAGGAGCAATAACGTCCCCTTCCCAAAGGGGGATCACAGCTGGGAAAGCAAAGACACCCCAGCAGCACGGCCATGGCAATAACTGTCCAAAACATCACGGGAAGCACAGCGATGGTGATCTGGCCCAGGATGGCCGGCTGCACCGACAGCTTTTACAGCGTCTTCTACCACCCCAACGGGAACAGCGTGCTGTCCAGCTACTCCCGGCAGAGCTTCCAGAAGGAGGAAAGGGTGCCCGCCAGCCGCTCCTCGCTTCTTGTGGAAAACCTCACCCCGCTGACAACGTACCTCCTGTGTGTCACCTGCCAGGCCGCCCGCCCCTCCAGGGACCAGTGCCGCGTGTTTCACACGCTGGAGCAAGGCCCGGCACCCGCCAGCACCACCAAGAAGGAGCTGGCGCTGGGCATCTGGCTGGCCAGCAGCCTCCTGCTCCTCATCATCGCCGCCGTCCTCCTCTACGGCTGCCTGCACCTGCTCTGTCGCAAGGGTCGCGAGCGATCGCCGGGGCGAACCACTGCCTCCCGACAGGACCAGGGGAAGGCGGGGGCCAAAGGTCCCACGCACACCTCAGGGGAGCTCGGCGGGCAGAGCCCAGCGCGGTGGGGCAGCCAGGAGGGGCAGCTGGCCGGCATCCAGCTGGCCACCATCATAGAGAATCCTGCAGCCGGCAGGGAGCCTGCCCGGCCGGCCCCCGACTGCTGGGAGCGAGTGCCAGCAGCAGGACAGTGCCCTGCCACACATTAGAAACCGCTGGTCAAGTGCGCCGTGCGCTTGTCACCACTCAGACAAGCGAGCGCCTGCTAGCAGCAGGCCCCTTCCCAAGGCCCTGACACAGCCAGAGGCACTCGGAGACAGGGGCTGGGGCTCCCCAGAAGTTTGCGAGTTAAAAAAGAAGAACGGAGTGAGCAATTGGTTAGTATTCGGGGCAGCGTTTGGTTGCTCTCCTTTAATCTAAACCAGCAAAGATATATAAACAAATGTAACTGTAACAAATAGAATAGGAATTTTCACCCAAAACCTCAGTCTGCTATACTGAAACACACACCCCGTGCGTGACAGCTTGCTGATACACGTGTTCCTCCCCAATCCCTGTTGCTTCTCAAACCAGGCACTTATCAGCCACGGTGCTCTCAAGGAGGGCTCAATCTCAGCACATACCATAAAATTCACCAGGATTTTGATCTTGGAAATTTTGGCTCAGTCTGAAAACACACACAGCACAGCGATGCTGAAAGGACGCTTCCAAACAACCTCAGCCAATGCCCTGGGCTGCCTTACCCTGCACCCTTTGGCTCCCAACAGAAGCTCCCTTCTGCACCACAGGCAGTGGAGCTCAGGGAAGCAGCCTGGTCCTTCCTCTCCCCCCTTCAGTTTTATCCGCGGAGCTCACCCATCAGCTGCAAGTTTCATTCTAGCCATACCCCACATTTTGTATAACCAAGGGGCAAGGAAGTAAAAACATGCCCAAGTGCGTTTTATCGTTTTCTGTTTGTAAAGACCGAATCTGCTCACCCTCTCACTCTGCCTTGGACTTGACAGCAAAGCACCACGAAAAGCTCTTCAGACAGAAATCCTGCTTACATGTAAAAGTCGCCCTGCTTTACACCTCTGAAGTGAATTTGTAAACCGTAAGAATGTAATAAACCTTTGTGTTGCTGTATAAAGCGGTATTTCTGCAAACAAAGATGTGCCGTGGCTGCAGGCATGTAAACTGCCGCTGACAGGAACATGCGCTGATGCAGCTCCCGTTGGCACGGCCCCATGGGCTGGGTGCCTGCCGTCCCCTGCCAGCAGCTGGCAGCCATGCGGGTGACAGCGCTGGGGCTGAGCACTCCCCAGCACGCAGCGGGGCTCCGCAGCTGCTGTAGCTCGGCAACATCTTCCACAGCTCACAAGAGACCTCAGCCCCCATCTTGCTGGGGAGACCCAAGCCCGCTGAAGCACAATGCGCCTTCACGTTTTTCTCCTAGGACAGGTAAAACGTGTGCCAAATGAAGGGCACTGCTTTCAGGAAGCCCCTCAGAGGGCACCTTTCTTGTGTTACATTGGCAGTAACGAGTTCTCCGTCCCCTCACTGCACTCACTCCAGCTGGCAAGTTGTTTGTCTTGCACAACGATCTTAAATAAACTGTGAAGAGAGCAGCACTTCACTGCTGATCCAGGTTAGGGTGAACCATGAAATGCTGGAAAACTTCCAAACGTGAAGGAAGCCCTACAGGTTTACTTTGCAAAAGGGGCAAGGGTTGGGGGGGGGAAAGATTTTAATGGGCAACTAAACTGATGACAAGACGCACCTTCATGCGAACCAGTTTGTCTAGGCACCAGCTTAGACAGAAACCACTGTTTTCACACTGAGAAGTGTTTTCCAAAGGGCTGCGAGTTAGCATGTACAAAACGCAGAAGACATACAAACGTGAAAATGTTTAGGAAATGTTGTCGGCTCTTAAATTCTGGTCTGCAGAACCAGGTACTTCACAATCAGGTCCTTCATTAACATGCAACGTTAGCTTCCAGTTCCCAGAAGAGACTCTTCCTCACATCTGTGTTATTATTTTATGCATCCAGCCCGTGTTGCCAAATTTCAGCCCACTGACATCGATTTCGTTAACCCTACATACACTTCGACAGCGTAAAGGGATTTCAGTGTCCCAGGGCAAGCCTTCAGAACACTCTGTCTCAGTTAAAAGGCTGCTGAGGGCAGGCTCCTTCCTGTCCGACAGCTCTGCTCCCAGGTCACCCAGACGTAAACCATGCCCATGGGTTCTGCGTTGCTCATCAGGTGAAGGTACTGCTCAGAAAAATTTGATGCAGTAGAGAATAAGGACACAGCTGTCCATGCTGAACACGAGCACACATTAACAGAGACCAAACGATTTGATCCACATAGAAGTGTATGAGAATGTGTGAACTTCTTGAGGTCAAAATGAAAAAAATCTTTAATTATTCTGAAGTAAGGACTGTGCTTGTGCAGAAATGCTGCACTGCAAGCGTTGAACCACTACAACCCCACACACACAGGTGTGAGTGTACACGTGCACAGGGAACCACCATGCCTTTGCCTTGACCTCAGTAAACGCCGTGGATTGCTCAAAAGCAAACAATCGAAGTCCAATAAGAAAAAAAAAAAAAACATATTCCTTAGCTATCTGATGTGCTTACCTGAACATTCTGGTTAGTTCAAGAAATAAAAAACATTAAAAAAAAAAACGTACAGCAATCCCACATTCCTCTGTTACCCAGCCATGAGGCTGTTTGACTGCTACACTGTTCAAGGACTCAGATAACACAGGGCTGATGCACTCTGCAGCAAGCCTAGCTCTACAGCACACAGAATAATAGCACCAAATATCACAGGCTGGAATCTGTAGGCCCTGTCACGTATGAAACACCACTTGGTACTCACTATATGTAGTAGAAATTTCCCCTTAATATTCCCTTCAGAGATCCTCAGCTCCAAAGCACTAGATTACTTACTGTAAAAATGCAGGACTTCAGAGTCATAGAATCACAGAACAAATCAAGTTGGAAAAGACCTCTGAGATCGTCCAGTCCAACTGTCAGCCCAGCACCACGATGCCCACTAACCCATGCCCCTAAGTGCCACACCTACACGTGAGTACTTGCTAGTACAGGCACACCTAGTTATGGGATTTGCTCCAGAAACGCACCTAAGAACCCTTGTGATTGCTCCTGCTCACAGCAGTATAGAAAAACAATCCTATGGCTCTCAGAGCTACTGAGCTCGTTGTAATAATGTAACCTGGCTGATGAGAACAGTTCCCCAGCAAATCCTCTCTTGCTCACCCCACTGTACCACCATTTAGATAAATTAAGTCAGCAGTCTGTACCACATTCAGTGGGCTTTTTGCTCTTTACACAGCATCTGGTGAATTCCTAAAATAGTAAAGAACACACTAACGTAAGAGAATCCTGCTTTCCTGTAATTTACCGTTCCCCGTTGGAGAACAATTACATAAAAACATTATTCACAGGACCAGATAATCAGCTGTTACCATTCCGTATTAAAAAAAAAAAAAAGTGAACCCTTTCCCAACCCTTTTACATTTTACAGCACAAAAGCTTTACAAGAGCAGCAGATTCATTAGGACCAACATCTGCAGAATCACAGCGCACACAATGACAAATCACACCTGCTGCTAGTGAAAACCTGCCCAGACCTTCTGGGCACCCCTAATCTGCAATGTGAGATGATGCTGAGACAGGCTCAGGAGATGAGATGGCTGAAGGCCAAGCTCACCAAAAAGACTTTGAGGTCCTTCGGTTGAAGTTGCCGAAGACAAGCCATATTTTCTCTAAGATAATTTGAGCACCTTAACAGCTGACGGTTTAGGACAGTCAGAGCCTCTACGCCTTTTGTGTCAGGTAACCACTGAAGCCGTTTCTCCTGTCTGCTCCCTTCTCTCCTGCCACCACAATCTTCAGCAGTGCAGGGAGGGAGCAGCTGCACCCAAGATGGGCTCTCAGTCTCACTTCACCAGCTGCACTCTAGCACCAGTTGCACTATGACCAACTGCAATGCAAGGTGGTTGAGAGGAGGAGTTACTTTCAGCTGTCAGGTAGGACTACCCACCAGGGTAATTGCTTGCACTTTGGCTAAAACACACAGTGATCCTCACGGTAAAGCCTGAAAAGAATGCATCTGCTGAGCTGCACGCAGCCACAGAGTGTATTCAAGTCCGCTTGCAGTAACTTGCACACTCCGTGATTTCTGTAATTCAAATGATACCTTCAAACATTGGCAAGCCACAAGCAAAGGGCATGGAGTCTGACCTTGGATCCGTAGAGATACTGGGGCTGTGCGTTCGGCTGCTTGTCCCTCTGAAACTCCTGAGAAAACGGCAGCACGGTCCGAACAAATCTACGAGAACAAAACACAGACACGATCATTACCCTTGGGTTACCAGCGCGTGCCTAGCGCTCCTCGCCCTGCGTACGGGTGTTCTTGTTTGCATACAAAATCGAAGCCAGACCGGCAGCCTTTCTGACCAGCCTTGAGCGTGGGGAAGCAAGGAGCCCGCACTGCCCAAATGCCTAGGCACAACAAAAAAATTGTCCTGGTGGCAAAATCAGTGTTGTAAACGTTTCACCACACTTCGCCGCTGTTCCAACGCGCACGTGGCCATACAAACCGTGTTTAACGAGCAGCGTTACCACATACATGGTGAAAGGAAAGAGAGCTACAAAGGAATTCTGCAAAAGGCATGACCCAGCAGCCCGCTCTGCACCCAGGCCTCCAAGAGTCTGAAACCAGCATTTGAGCTGAACCTGCAGGTCTGAGTCCGCTCCCGACCCACAGATCTGCTCTGCCAGGTAGCCACCCCATTGGCATTACACAACGGCACCGTTCCAGTGGAGGGAGTTGCTCGACATCTGCTACAACCCTGCTCTAACTCTGCTAAACCAAGCAAAATAGTTGGGGAGCGTGAGAGGGGGCTGTGCTTGTGGGCAGGGATTTCTTGGTAAATGGCGCCTCCTGCAGAGGCACAGGAATGTGGAAAAAGTCATTTAAGAACTGTACATCAAATGTTTGCATCAGGTCAAGCTGTTCCAGCTGACTAAAAAACTGCATATAGGAAAAGGTTTCAGGAAAGGAAGACTGAAGGACATCGTATCATTGTAAGAGACAGTTGTACCTGGATCTGTTTTTGTGATAAATATCTTTGAATTGAATTAACACCCATCATTTTTCCTAGTAAGTATGTAGGTATTCTGTTTGTAATACGACATTTTTCTAGCTGAAAACAGAACAGCCACACTAAACAAACAACAAAAAAAATTGTTTCACCCAAGCATGTATGAATTGCACCATGTTGTTTAAAATTATTTCCACTTCATTTCATTTCTGAGCAACCTGGATCATTCTTCTGAGAATTTGTAACTTCAGGGCAAGGTTTTCTCAGAGCGGTGTTAGGAACTTATCTGAACTACAATGCCACAGCGCCTGCAGGCAAGCTGTCTCCAAGCTCCATGAGCCCTGCACACGCTGAAGCAACTCCTGCACGTTTCCCCCGCGCTCCTTTACACTCACAGGGATTTCTCCATCTGTAACGGTTTAGAGTAGCAGCAAAAGAATCCTAAAGGTTCCTCACAGATTTGAAGAAAGCACTAATTTTATACTTTCTCAGGGCGTGTAAGGGAAAGATGACATGAGGAAGAAAGAGGTTAAGAAAAGAAGAAGGAGCAAGAGATAGAAAGACGCTGTGGAGACAGAGGAGCTGGGGCTGAGTACTGAGGAGCCGACAGGGGAAAAGGCTGCATTGCTCCAGGAGGTACGCGACTCCTTCCAACGCACCACTCCGATAAACATCGGAAATTTCTTCCCACAACCCTAGAAGCCAAATAGAAACCTCTACGGTTCCGCAACACCTGCTCCTCTTCAATCTTTTTCAATGTGCAGGTGTTTTCTTTTCAACACCCTGCAGGCCGCCCTCCTCCAAGAAGCAGGAGCGTCACTTTCAAGGACTGAAGAATCAGCTCTGAGTACCCATGATAAAGCCAGGCAAACTCTTATCTTCCCTCCAGCACTGCTGGCGGTGGGTTTTGGCACCTTACGGCATAACCAGTTCCTTCCATTTTTGATGGTTGTTGGTGATCTCAGTAATTTATCCATTTTAATCAACGCTGGTTGTAAGCAGCCAAAGTAGATTAAGCAGATGAAAAGCCTGCTGGCTTACCAGAGCTTTGCAACAGCAATTGCTAAAGGGCAACACGGGCTCCCAAGTAAGCGTTCTAGGGATCAAATGATTTCATGTCAGCATCTGTGTGACACCTGCCAGGCAGGAGTTCACAGTGAGCACATTGCAAGCCAACTGCCATCACGTATTTAAGAAAATAAGGAGGAATCTGAAAGCGACCACTTTGGTCAGTAGGTCCACTTCCTACTGCCGCAGGCACGAGGTCAGACAACCTCATCCGTGAAGTTTCTGAGCTTCATCTCATAGTAATCCCTCGCTGCAAACGGTGTCCTCCTGGACATCCCCTGCAGAATTCAGGCAAGAATACACCTTTCTCAAAGAAACTTCAATCTCAATTTGAGATAGAACAAGAGGCTAAAAGTGCAAGCATGAGGGAACAACAAGACAAAATGGAGAATGCAGGAGCAATACCTGCCACTCCATCACGATCAACTTTCCTTCTGGCCATCCCTCCTGGCAGGAAGAATTTTTTAACATGGGGAAGGATAACATGGTTTTTGTCAGATTTGACGGACACAGCACGCAGTTTCCCTGAAAGCTTCTCACTATAGCATGTCGTGAGTGCCAAAGCACTTAAAGGACTGGACAAAGCAATGGGGGAAGAGTTCTGTAAAGGGCCAGAAATGCACTGCCATCCCACCGCTGCTGTGGGTTTTTAGAGGAGCACCTGACTGTTGCCAGAGGGTGGCACGTCCCCCAGGAGAAAAACCACCACAAGCCTCCCTGGTGTTCACACTCAGCATCCACACGGCTGCTGCCAGGGTCAGGACACTGGGTCTGAGAGCCCTGCGACCTCGCGGTTCTGTTGCTCACGCTGCAACCCGGGAGCCGGGCCCTCTCCCTCCTGACTGGCGAGGGGCAGGTTAGAAACACCCCCGGGCTTCAGCGCCAGCACCCACCTACAGGAGTGCTCCCAAGCCCTCCCCCACAAACTGCCTCTCCTGTGCAGCTGCCAGGAGCCACGAGAGACCAAAACTCAGCAACTGCGATTATTAAATCGCTAAATCTTTTAATAGCAGCTGCACTGCTTAATCTCAGTACATTATCAGATATAAAAACATTCCTAAATCCCCACATAATTAAACATGCAACAAGTCTCAATACTTCTGCATGAATAACTGTAGCCTCTGAGTGGAACCTGCAGGCTTTGCTTGAAATCAAGTTCAAGCATTCCCAGGAAAAGAGCTTCAGAAGGTGCTGGGCACAAGTCACCCTGACCCAAACACCAGCTTCAAAAGAACCACCCTTGCACCTCAGCTCTGCTCGACTTGCTAAAAGGCAAGCCACAGGTGTGAGACATTTCCTTGACCTCCAGCTCCCTGGGCCCAAGCAACACCTCTGCTTTCCATCATACTCATTTCTCTTTCCTCCAGCCTTTTTTAACTACCTTTCTTCCCCTGCTTACAAGAGCTAGCATGCAACACGTTACCCACCGAGAGTCAACGATCTGACTGGCAGCACACACAGAGCTCGCCGCCGGGTACCCGTGTACTTGTGCACAGCAGCCCCTATGGAGTTAACTACAGAGACAGCTCGTCAGCTCTGAGCTCATCCTAACAGCAAGGCAGCAACAGGAATAATGAGCACCCTCAAGAGCTATGGAAGGGCTAGAAATTACCTGTTCCTTCTAGCAAAAATATCAGTGGGCACCATACCACGTGTGTAATGTTAATTCTCACCACGCTCCTGATTTTGCCTGAAACCAGGGCAATTCTGCGATGAAAACAGACATGCGGTATGGACGCTGCCTAAGATCTGTCTCCCTTTGGCATCTCTTACTTTAATTATCCTGAATAAATTACCCAACAAGCCTGAGGATCAGCCTGACTGAATTTGTGCATGCAGTTTTTGAAGAGACAAGCAGCTCCCCTGTCAGTGCTGTGGCCTTCATAGCCCAAACGAACAGAGAAGGTTGTTCTAGGAGCTACTGAAGCGCTCTCATTAAGGCTGCCGTGGGAAATAACATCATTCCATCACGACTTTCCCTTAACATTATGCTTATGTGATTCTTCACACAGCACACCAAACGTTCCAATACTGATCTCCAGACACACCAGTGTGCACAGTAACTTCCCCAGAAGCACATCCAGTGCTGCAGAGGGGGCAGCTCTGCGTAACAGAGGCTTCCTGGCAAAACATAAACACAAAATTCACTCTTTTCTGTTTTGCAGACAGAATCTTGGCTCTAAATCACAAAACACTTTCTCTTCTTCCTCCAGCTCGATGTTCAGCACCACCTTACTGTCACTTCACAGCACTTTAATCGGATTTTGCTTAAAAGACACGAAAATCCTAAAAACAGCACACAAGCAGGAAGACCAAGCACTGTTCCTTCCACTCATTCGAATTTTGAATCCCATCTTTCACCTCCCATTTCCATTACTCACTCACTCTCCTTAAGAGCTGCAGCAGCAGGAATGAAGGACACCTGGAACACAACCCTAACACTCCTGACATGCTTTAGTCGTCTGCTACCATAAGCTGAATGAAACCAGAAAAGCTTTCCATCAGAGGAGCCAAGCTTTTAAATATAGCACCAACCACCTGAGGAAAAGAAATGACATGAAGTACAATCTACGGTTTCTCTGAGTGACCTAGGAAGAGTCTCCTCTGCTCAGAAAGAGGCACACTTCAAAGCACGGCTGGAAGGCTGCCCTGGCTAACGAAGGCTCTGTGAGATGCAACCGATGGGCACGGAGCCACCACAAGTTCCAGAGACATGGGAGACGGCAGATAAAACCATATTCAGTGCACATGGAACTCTTCCCTTCCAGCAAGCAATCCTTTTTCTTCACATCAACACGGAAACAAGGAATATAATTTTATTTCCATCATCGCATGTTGAGAACCCTGTTTACCAACTGTCTTCCTGACACACACGTTGCAGTATTTTTGGACACACTTATTTTCAGCATACCATAGCCAAGTCATTAAAATGTCATAAAAAGTAACCTCGGCATCCAAATTCTATTTCTACTCTGGGCTAATAACAGCCTTTCATACATTTGACAGGACTTTGTAAAATGACTCATTCTGCCTCATTTCAAATAAAGCATAAGCAGCAGAAAACACATGGCATGAACGGTGATGGACCGCGTCAGCATTTGCTGCGAGAGAAGCTGCAGGAGAGCGAGAGAGCTGCTGCCAGCCAAGGGCTGCCATGCCAACCTGTTAGTGGATCCGTTGTAGCAGTAGTTGGGAAGGAAATCGTAATTGAGTTCCCAAAAGACATGCAGAGTGATGCGGCCGTATGGGGCTGACACATTGTGATTGGCTTCCCTGAACATGGCATCGAAGCTGTCCAGGGTCATGTATCTGCTCAGAAGCTTGTGAGTCATTTTGTTTATTTCTATCAAGCCATCCAGCTCCTACAGGAAAAAAAATAAAAAAATAAATCAAGAGGAACAAGAACAAGCAGTAAATGTACGAAGTAGAGGACCTCAACAAAGCACATAAATAACCCTGACCAAACAGGAGACTAGAAGTGAGAAACAAACACGCGACTCCTCTCTGGTCTCTTACTGCAACGGTAAAGCTGGAAGGAATGTGGGTTCCCAGGACTGCTTTATAGCTACAGCCCACCAAACCCTCTGAGACACCAAGGCTACGACCTGTCTGCACTGCTGGCAGGTGTCTCAAACACAGATCTGGGCCAGCTCTTCTTTCACTGAGCAGAAGTTACAAGACCAACACTTCAGTGGGGTCAGAAGTGGGCCGAGAAACAGCTTCTGCATTTCCTACGTTACAAGCAACCCCAAAGTTACTTCTGCTGGGCAGGGCAACTGGTGACCTAACTTCTGCAGCAGCCCTGCTAGGGATAATACCAGATTTTACCATAAACCCTTCTCGTGGTTTACCCAGGTAAAGAACATGCTAAGATGCAGTTTTCAGCAGTAATGATTCTGCGTAAAACAAAAAGAAAAAAAAGGAGGATGGCAAGGGGGATGGAGGGCATCTTAGCCCTGCCAACTTCTAACTCAGGAAAGAGTGAGACCCTGTGACCTAAGAAGCACACCATCAGCGCTTCCTGCTCACTCAGCCAGTAAGAAAACTGCATTTAAGCAATTCAGGGGTTACAACACCAAGCCAGGCCCCTCCCCATCTCATGGTCTCAGAAATTGACTTATCTTCAGTAAAGAATGACGTGAAACCACGGGAGTTTACTGCACAACAAGATCTCACAGGTGAAAAAACTGATGACAATATTGATGGTAAACTCTCCCGCACAAGTTTTAATTTTGTTCATTCCAGCAAAACAGAGTACAGCTGGTATTTTTGACTGCATATTGACTTGTCAAATTCACGCTGTCTGGAAGCAAAATTTGTTCATTAACATTTTCATCAGGAAACTAACTCAAAAAGTCACTTTGATATTGCACAGATGCTCTCCTTCCACCGGCCCATGTCAGAACTCCTTCCTTTACCAAAAAACCCCCTTGATTTTGTCAGGCTACAAAGCCAACTGCCTGGTTAAACACACTCCTTTTGACACAAGAGGCACAGCGCTGTTTTGTTTAGGTCTGCAGTTGGTGTGTACGCACACTCAGAGGTGGGCGCTCCTAAAAGCTTACATCACGAGAATGGCCGTTCTCCTCGTTTTGCCCACAGCTCCTCGGGGTACGCCTTCTCCACGGGTACTCTTCACAACTGACAGCTCCCAAGGCCCTCCCCTGCAGCAGGGCTGGGACTTGCACGGTCACCCGCACTGCAGCACAGCCAGGGACATTGCACCAGGTCTGGCCAAAGCTCGTTTTGGACAGAGACACAAGGTACAGCGAAAAAAAACGTAGCCCCTCAGAATCAAAAGGGTCATCATATATTGCAGTGGCAACAGAGGATTTGCCAGCATAGTTTATGACGCAGCTGGGTGTACTAACCACGCTACAGAGGAATGCCTTTTGCCAGGAGAAGCTGCTTCCCTAGTAGAGGTTTTTTGTCAGTCTAGATTTTGTAAACAAGACAAATGTCAGCCACAGCACCATATGATTACAGGCTTACACAAACATGAGAACGACACATCAGAGCGAAGAGTTTTGATATTTTTCCAATAAGGCTACTTACATTCTTTCCTGCTTATTTACACTTAACTAAGGTTTGGGACAAAACAAGTTTGCCTGTTCATAATTCAGCCTCTTCTTGCTCCAGGAGTGACTGTGCAACTACTCACTGAGAGAAAACCTAGTGGGCTTCCATCAAAACCAGAGAAAAATTGTTTTTTTTTTTAATGGTAGAAGCAAAAGAAAACACATCTATAACGGGGAAGAAAAGGAAGGCCGAACACTCACCACAATGGAAGTCAGATCCTCACTTTCAAACCGACCAATTGCCAGCTCCATCGACCTGTACATAGCTGCTGAGATTCGCTGCGTGATCAGCCGGTTCAGGTCTATCGACCTGCCAAGAAGCTAAAGAAAGAATGCCATTAGGCTCTGAACTGCACGTCAGGTTACAAGGAAACCACAGGGTTCCACAAACGAACAGACTTTTGAATGGTGAACCTGCATTCCAAACACACAAAGTACATGGATAAAATGTATAAATCCGTGAACAAACGAGGTACTACCTTTTACATCTCTGTTTGCACAAAACGAAGTAAAATCACATTGCGTCTGTATCTAGGCATATGCATCACCAGTTAATGCCTCCACGACATTGTGCCAACAACATAATAAAAACTGGTGAAAGACATCATTAGGAGGACAACGTTGCCACACACAGCATTCCTCCTACTTGGCTTATGTTTGCTTAACTGCAACAGACACTTGCACTGAAACAGGACCTTTTAAGGTCTTTGTTAGTTTATTCCTTCATATGACGAGAAAAGCTGATCTCCAGCGTCAGTGCTGCCATTCACACAGCAGAACACAAAGCACAGAAATTGTTCTGCAGCCCTCCATAAATCAACACCATCGGAAAACCGCCAAGCAACGCAAAGACGACGGAATAGGAGCTAGCCCACCTGGACGTGTCTTTGCTTGAGCAGCGTCTCGTAGCGGTTGGACTGCAGCAACTGGATGGTTGCTCCCTGATTCTTGCACTCTGAACGTAACCGCTTATCCAAAAGCAGGCTGCCAAGGGAAGAAGGAAGAGTTGAAGTATAGCAGCGAGTAAACCCCAGCAGCAACGCATGAACGAAGGTTCTTGCTACTGCAACACCTACCTGCCAGCCATTGCCTTGTAGTAGGCAAATATTTGGTCTGCCAGCTTGTACACAAATTGGTCAAAACACAGGTTTACCTGAGGGGAAAAAAAAGTGTGCATTTATGGCTACGTGGTGTTAGAAGAGAGGAACTTACCCAAGACTTCCCACCACTTAGCAAACACAATTAAGAGAGTTAACATCTGTAAACATCCTAGCACAAGGGAAGATGACACGCAGCATGAACATGAAGGGTTTTGCACAGATCGGCATGCTTCCTTCCAGTGTATCAGCCAACCAGTCACCCATCTTCTGTCTTCTCAGCTTGTGCCTCATCTCCATCCGTTCTGAACCTCTTGCCACAAGTCTCATCCTTTAACATGGTTTTCACATTAAGCTGCAGACTACTTTTCTCCAATAGGTAAGGTTGCTTTACCTCCGCCTCAATCTCATCATAGAGGAACTGCTTCTTAAATTTAGTAAGTGCATAATGAGCACTGTCATTATAAAGGTCCAAAGAATACAGAACATACCTGAATGAAAAAAACAATAAAAAAAAAAAAGTTACATGGCTGTAGAGATTGTGGTTCTTCAAGATGGTAAAGTCAACATCTTGTAACCCAGCCAACATCGTGATCTACAGGTGTCTCATGCAAACTTTTTTTTNTTTTTTTTTTTTTTTTTTTTTTTTTTAAGAATTACACTTACTCCTTTAAGAAAGCCTTTTGTTACTTTAAGAACTTGTATAGATAAGTTCGCAATCTCAAACTTGATTTCCAGCCATAGTTTTTCATGAGACAGAACCATGCTCTTACTACTGCGGATGAATCATAGAATCACAGAATGGCTTGGGTTGGGAGGGACCTCAGAGATCATCTAGCTCCAACCCCCCTGCCGTGGACAGGGCTGCCAGCCACTAGCTCACTAGATCCAACTGCCCAGTTTGATATGGAGCATGCCATCAATTCTGTTGATTATACTGAGCAGGGAAGGAGGCACACTGCAAAATAAGCCTAGAAGGAGAACTCGTCCAGGGAACAGCACATTTAGCTGCTGCATTTGGACTTACATATTTAATACTTCAACTATTTACTTTGAAAAGAAAACAGAGAATTGCAAGCAAATGTCAGAGGGAATTTGTAAGAGGGTTCACAACACTTTCTCAGGGACTGCTTGCTAAAACCAGTCAGAGCAGAACCATTGTAACACAGAGTGGTGATCATTAAGAGAAATCATTCAGTGGAAGAGCACAAGGAGGTCTTACTCCATCATTGATGCCTCCTTGGTCTCCAAAATATGGTCCGTCAGAATCCAAGGCATGGACATCTCAATGGGAAACTGGATTCTTCTTCCCATGGTCAGCTCTAAGAAGAATTCTCTGAACCAGAGCTGGGACAAATCACAGCACTGCTGCAAGGTTTCTTTTGGGATAAAGAGGGCAGAATTACACTCCTTGCACAAGTACATCAAGAGCAATACAATCGTGATTCTGGTGACGCAATGTGAAACGAAAAAAACAGGCGTGAGTCATACACAGGCCGAATGTGTAGACTCAGCTCAAAACGTAGAGCCCATGACTTTTTCAGATAGTTCTGAACTCCACGTTGGCCCCCAGAGAGGTGCCTTGTTACAGAACACACTGTGGGAGTGGACCAGACTACCTGTAAAATGGGAAAACTAGGGACACCACCACCGGGGCAGTTCTAGCTTAACTGGTCATTTAGGGGCTGCTCCCAGCCGTGCACTGCACTTGGGAAGCAGCTGGGGAAGGAGACAGCATTGTCTGGGCCCAGCACTGCCATCTCTCCCTCTGGAGGACTGAACCATCCCACGCACTGCTGGTGATTAAATGGGCAGGAAGCGACACACAGACACACGGGGAAGGGATCAGAACAAGTTTCTAAGGCCGCTGTCAGGGACACAGATAGGCTTTTTCCCCACCTCTCCAGTAAACACTCAGCACAACTCTTCTTCTGGAGAAGGCTTGAGACCCAAACCAGAAATGAAGTTTTTACATTAAAGTCTTCCAGAGACAAAAGTGCTGTTCAGCAGTAGCGATATAACAGAAATTAACAGGCTCCCCCTTCTTTGAGGGGGGAGGAGTCCAGTACAACAAAACAAAAATGAAAGACAACACGGCATGGTGATGACAAAGACTGAAGACATTCAATGTCAGTAGGTGAATTCTTTAGGACAGCATGTTTCCGATTACAATTAACTGAGTAGTAAGAGTAGTGAGATGACACCAAATTTACCACAACAGAGAATTCATTTCCTCTGTACCCAAAAGAGAAAGAAAAAAACACCCCAAACAAAACACAAAAACGACACCCTTTTTAAAATTTCAGCTTATCTGTCCCTCGTTTATATGAATACATACAAAAAAATAAAGGGGAGGTAACAGTATGGAATTTGATCCATTATAAATGAACGTATAACGAGTCGAAATAAAAAACCCACCACAATACTGAACGTCACATCTCAGAAAAAGGTTGGACAGACCACGGTTTTGGATACATAAAGTCAAGTTGGCTGAGGCAATCGGAAACATTTCCCAGGTTGTGTTAGAGGTGTTAGGACATGCTAAGCTGGACACTGATCAGCTCCATATCTTACCACTGAAATTTATCAAATGAGTGTAGAAGAAAGACTCGCGATGGAATTTTTCTATGTCCAATATGGTGGGCCCCTCAAGGCTACTTCTCAAGGTTTTCTTGGAACCACTTTTGTCAGCAATGAGGGACTCTAACATAGTTCTCACCATGTACAGCTGTATCATTAAAGGAAACAATTGTGGTGGGAGGGGGAAAAAAGGAAAATACACATGGCACATTAGTTGAGCAACACTGAGAATTACTACCAGTAAGCGACTGCTCCACTTCAAACCGAAAATCGGCACCGTGTGGGCAAAAGCCTTGCAGGCAAGAGGAACAGATGCGAAGCTAGCCTACCCAGCAGCACAAACGCCTGCCCATGCCAAGGGGCCTCCTCTGACACTGAGCAGCAGACCATTTGCAGTGGAACAGTTCACATCAGCACAAAAGTAGAAGTAATAAGTAATGTCTTACCACCAAAGTTTAAAAGAGGCGGATAGGTGTAGGACTGCCTCAGAAACTTGTGTGTCACATGCAATAGCTTTTCCAGTCCCAGAGCCTTGAGCTGCTTCAACAGCTCGGCAGAGTTTAAGGACTCTGTCATAGTGCGAACCATGTAGAGCTAAAAACCAACAGACAGGGGCAGGCAGGGGAGAGAGAATCCGTTAATACAAACACACGGGTAAATAAGGAAGGGGAAACAGAAGCAGAGAAAACGTGTTAGTCTGTTAGAAACGAAAAGCAGCACAGTCAGCATGCGGAGGAAGGTAATACACTTCTAAAACAGAAAGGCTTCTTCATTCAGAATAACTGTTGCCACCCGGAGCTCCCTCGGGCTGGTCTCAGAAAGGGCAGAGCCGGGCCCTCAGCTCCTCCAGTCACGTCACAGGGATCCCCGGGCACTGCCAGTTCGTGAACAGCCATTTCAGAACGGCAAGAGACTGTGAAAACAGTACCTAACGTCGACAGATTTGGCCTCCTCCCCCCAGCCCAGACAAACACGTGTGCCAGCCCAAAAGAGAACAAGACGGCAGAAGCGCACGCCGTACAGAGCCCGCAGCAGCCCCTGGAGCAAAGCCCGCAGACGTGGTGAGCACAGCAGAGACACACTGGTGGGGATATTTTAAAAAACGTTGTTTTTCTTCAGAAAATTAGAAATCTAAACACAATCTTCATTCAAAACATCTTAACAAAATTTTAAAGCAACTTTTCGTTACCCAGGGTCATTATCCACGTGTGTTCTCCTCCCCACAGATTTTAGGTATAAGAATATTTTATTTACAAACTGCTGCTGCCTTCAGTTTTTCACCCAAAGTGCTCAGTACGTCATTTTCTCAGTTGAGCTATAAATAGCAGACCACCCACTCTCCAAACAAATCCACAAATAAAATTCAAAGGCAATTACATAGGGGTAACAGAACCAACATGTAGGCATGGGATTTTGATGACCACCACAGATAACACATCTGAAATTCCTGTTCTTTTAGTAGCAGCACAGTATTACACAGATTTTAAGGAGCAGTTTCATTATTCATTACTGAACAAGATGAGGGACCTTATCATAACTCAAATATTCCCCCATATTTAAATTCTAAAGATAATTTAAGACTATAAAACAATGTATTTTATGCACTTTAACTGAAAAAAAAAATCCAGCAGCCACACCAGAGAGTCTAAAATGGAATCAGTCGAGGAATAATCCAAATCATTCCAAAGTATTATATTAAACATTAGGGGCTCAACAAGAAAACATCTCTTCTAAGTGAGCCAAATTACAGCGGTGGAACACCTGGAAGATCACACATCAGAGTAAAAAGTGACAGCAACCCAGAGAGAGGATTTTGGTTAAGTACGCATAATTTTGTGAATACAAATCTAATCAAAGCAGATTTTGAAATTCCAAAATGAATGTGCATTTTTGAAGCAGTTCAGGCCAGAGAGAACACACGACACGCGATAATCATCGACAGATGGGAACATACCTGAGTACTGGAGGGTCCCACCGCGCGCCTCGGGACTTTGATATCAAAACCACTCTTGGGGTCTTTCTCTCCCCTCAGAGCGGGGTCATTGAACGGCTCGTGGCCCGCCTCCCAGTCACAGACTGTCTTTCTGATGGCCTGCAAAACACTGAACACAATTCACACTCCTTCAGACTTGCTCCCATCGATGCCCGTGGATGCACGTATCTGGCTTTTTTTAAAAAGTATTCTTCCACAAGCACACAAACTTTGCAACAGCGTTCTGGAGCTCGGGGTAGCTCAGGTAATTTGGGCTTGCCATGAAAAGGAAGAGCAGAATTCCCGTTGCTTGCAGAACTCCAGAATTCAGCTGGAGTTTATACAAACATCACACTTTAACTCCAAATACTGAACTGAACGGGGAGTAAACAAATGGTAAACACGATTCAAATCAAACATCCAGGGACACAAAAGTGAAGCGAGGGATCGCAGCAATCACTGCGGGCAGACAGAGCATTTGGAAGAGGAGCGGAAGGCGGATAAGCAGCAGTGGAAAAGAAACAAGGCAAGATGCCAAAAGGACAGAGAGAACACTAGAGGATGTAAACCTGAGACATGGGAAAAACTGGAATCATAAGAAAGGTGGACAGTAACGCCTTCCTTAAAACAAAAACACTGGTCTGTCTTTAAATATTACAGTATTTATCTTTCCTCAAAATAAAAATAAACTACAGGCAATAGAAGAAATCTTGAGGCAGTGCTAAGAGGCTCAAAACAGCCCGGGCTCCTGCCTTAGCCATCTCGGCAGCCACGCAGCTTTGGCTCTGGACTTCACTTGCTTCGACTCGCAGCACGTATCCATCCAGGCTAACTCTGAACACCAGACAGACTACAAAACCAGCACGGACACAAGAGGCAGAATCTACCTGCTGTGTAAGCGGCATCCAATTTAATAAGACTTGGGAGAAAAGAATGCAGGAGGAGATGAAAACGAGAATGTTACCTCTGAATGACATTCTTCTTCTTTTTAATGGCTTGTCTTAATGGCTCTCTGAGCGTGACCTGGGCAAAGTCCTGAAGAGCTGCATAAATGGTGTGGCGAATGGCATGGTTGAAAACACTTTCCATCCTTCCCATCAGCACCTGAAGACCTTTGATCATGGCAATCACCTGAAAAAAAAAAAAAAATTCTTTTAATCTTTTATTTAAATACAGAAAATGAGACAAAGGGAATTAAACAAAAGGAATTAACAACTTCAGAAAGATAAAGTGGAAAGTCAGCCGAAATAGGCTAGTTTTCCCATATCCCTTCTATATTTTGAACAGATGAAAACATGCTCCTTCAGAATCAACACAGGGCATACTGGCTTTCTGCACTGGGCATAGAATACAGAGAATGTTCTCCTTTGTATAGGATTAATCTTTGGAAAATTCCTGTTAAAGGAAAAAAAAAAATTAAAAAATTATCTTACCTCAACCAAAGCAAACTTCTCCTCACTAGTATAATTGTATCTTGTCGCTCTTTCATACTCTTCTGCATTGTCAGGACAATCTTTGTTAGAATATTTGTCCGTTGGGTGTACCAGCTTCCATGAATACTGCAGTTCACACAGTGAAGGAGGGAGAAGAAAGATGATTAAAAAAAAAAAAAAAAAAGGCCTGAGAAACAGTACACATTTGAACACAAACAATATGCTTATAAAATATTCTGATGTTTTGAAGAACATCTGAAAAATAATATGTGGGACTATTCTGAAAACCTGCATAAATTCTGAAATGGAAATGTCAAACTCAATTTGCCTAACAAATTTTCTGGAAAGATAGCTATCCTATACTAGCTCAAAAACAAAACTCACACTCAGCAAGTAATGCACCTTGAGGGATATTTTAGTGAGCAGAGGAAAAAACTGTGTAGTTTTTTTTT
>VXAV01003671.1:54903-75583 GCA_013399715.1 Alectura lathami | reverse complement strand
CTGCATTATCTGTGACGGTATCACCTGCACAGCAAGCACCTCTCTTAAGTGCTGCCTTTTCCATCACTGCAAACGCAGCTCAGCACGTTCCTAAGCAGCGTGGGTTGACCTAATGTCGACCAGTGTACATCTGGGGGAGAATTTTAGTCACATTCACATGCAATTTTTCTCACAGCTTGAGTTCAACAAGTATTTCATTCTGGTCGACACCTTGGCACGTACGGTAGATTACCCAGCGATGTAAAAGCGCCCAGCATAACGGAGCAGTATTTGCAGAAATTCACCGGTGGCGAGGAAGAGTGCCACAACCTGCAGCCCGAGAGCTACAGAGAGGACACTGGGGGAATTAGTAAACGAAGTGTTTGGGAGCGTTAGGTTCACAGGGTTAAGCTGAGCACCAAACATGCTGAAACTTCATCTGAACACGGTGTATATAACAAGGCTAATGGATCCTGAGAGAATCCAGACCACAGCTGTTTGTTCTGGAACTGGAAGTATGAAAATAGAGGTAAAAATGAGAGACTTTCTCCAGAGGCATAACATCAGAAGCAGAGCAGGAGCCAGTCTGTTCTCTCACACAACACAGCACCTGTTTCCACCCCTTCTAGGTTGTGCTTCGGTCCAGGTAGGACGCACAGCTTTTAGCTAAGTGTCTGCAATACAAGTACTCCCGCAGCCTCCTCTAAGTTTCTACCTTACGCAGTTCCTAAAAAAACCCATACAAGTGGCCACTTTTCTAACTACCAGCTGTTTTTAAAACAAATTATTAAAACTTATTATTGAAATATAGAGGAAGAACTCTGCAGGTTCTTTACCTCCTCTCCTTCACCTCAAATTTTCTTGTCCCTACGTTTACCTTCCTCATGACCAAAAGTCTCATCTAAAGCCCATGGGCCCTGTCCGTCCTTTTGTGCCTGGTTAAGATCTCACACGCTTCCATTTACCTAGTGACCACATGTAACCATAGCCAACTGAGGTTGTTGCATCACCTCCTGTGTGACTGCATGTTGGCATGCATAATTTTAACAGTATTAAACAACACGTAGGTGAAAACAAAAGAAGCCTTAGTCTGCAAAATGTGCATCAAGACCAACACAGAAGCTTCTGCTCAAGTCTCTCAGGTGATCGCCTGTCCATTAAATATCAGAAGTCACGTAGCATATGAGGCTGTACTTGCTACTGGATGTTCAAAGCAGCAACATTCCTCCCAGCCTTTGAGAGCTCAGGTGCCACCTTCCCCTGAGCACTTGGTCTGGAGCAGGACAAAAAGACTGAAGGAAGAGGGGAATCAAGGGAACAAAACACACCACGCTTTTTGTTCTGCGGAAGCAAAGCCTGTCCAATCTCTTTTTCACCTGGCTTTCTTCCCCAGAAAACCTACCACTTCCATGACATGTGCACTCCACTGGGAGAGAAGCTGCAAGCCTTGGAGAGAAAGATCAAAGAGCTTCCGATACTCCGCATCTGTTTTTTGAGCTTCTTGTCGGCCAGAACCAGTCACCACCTGGGACATTATCAAACAAACAACAAAAACCATCACAGCACGCTGTGTCCAGCACCTGCAGCCAAATTTCTAAATGGATTTCTCTGAAGCATTAAAACAGCATCGTTTATCAACACCTGTGTACAACACCTCAGGATCAGCTTTTGCTTCTAGAGAGTTACCTCATTACATTCCACAGACTTTGGTCAAGAGACAGAAACCACCCGTACCCGCTGCGGATAAATTCAAGACACCAACTATATACAGGTATATAGACAGATGTGTTTGTTTGTTTAAAATACACATACGCATGTGCTTCATTTTATTTTTCAACCAACCTCTTGTATTTTAGCTTCATTCAAAGCGTTAGGAGCACACATTTGGAGTAAGGGCTAATAACCTACCCCAAAAGAGGAATGCCAAATGTATATAGGTGCGTGTGTAGGCATATATGTGTGTGCGTGCAGGCAGAAGGCTACTGCCGTTTGTATGACGGATCAGAGTTTTATATTTCAAATTCAAATTGCGCCAATATGGCACAGAGAAGGGGTACCAGCCTTGGAGCCAGCTTTTCTTGATTCACGTCGTCGAGCTTCACCTAGCCTGAGGTCTACCTGCTTTTCAGACATGTAACAGTGACTGGTGACGCAGAATTTGCACAGATAGCTCCCTCCCACACACCTCGCTGTTGCTGTAGCGAGCCAGTTCTGATATGAAACGCATATGGTCTTCTCTGATTTGGATCATCTGCTCGCATATGTTGTACTGGGGACTGCTGCTGGAAGACGTGCATGTCCATCTGCTCCAGGAGACAGAAGGAAAAACAACACTTAAATCAGCTGAGGCCATAAGCAGTGCGACTGATACTAAAATGAATGAACCAGAGTGCGCAACGTTTTGGTTTTTTATTTCTTTTTAAATCTCCCTTCTCATCCATTTGAGGCCTTTCCCCTCCCCTTTTACTTTTCTGTTTTTTGAAAGCTGCTGCTGTGAAAGACAAAGCACCATCTCTCTTCGTAGGGACGGGACCAAGAGGACTGAAAGGCAGGGCAGAAGGACGAGTATAGGCCGTAAGACACATTTCGCTACCTTGAGGCTTCTTTTTCTTAACTAAAAAGAGCCTATAGTACGCTCCAAGTATAAAAAAGTAATTATTAAATACTATTATCAGGTTATCCAGAGAGACACAAAACACATGCTCCCAAGGGTGTCATGTTAAACAGCCTCATACTTTTAGTAGCTCAGAAGGCTCACTACTGTTGCTTTTCTCTTAGCAATTACATGCAAGTTACATGTTTTTTTCTGCAGGAATTAAAATGCAAAGCACTACATTCTAAATTCACGTAACTGCAGAGAGGGGAGGTCTCAGAGGAGCACAGGAATGTTTGCTAAAACAAGCAATAACCATAAACCATGGAACCATTTATAAAAAATGGGCTGCACTTTCCAGCCATTTTGCTGGGCTGCAATGAAAAAAAATAAAATAAAATAAGAGGGACACAAGCTAAGTTGCTGCTTCATGAACAATATACACATGCCTATTTCCCCATGCACTACTGCTCACCTTGCTTAGCACAATCCTTCATTTCTTTTAAAGAAAGTTTCATATTTAAAGGAAAAAATAAACATTACATTAGTGTAAGATAAAATTTATATCCTCCAACCCAGGTGACAAGCAATGCCACAGATGCAAGAACGAGTTCAGCAGCACAGAAAGGTCTGTAAACAACCTGTCCCTCGCGTTGTATCTACTATGTGAAGAACACTGACAGTGAAACTCCCACAGCAGAAAACAGACCAAGGAGGAAATTCTATTGCAATAATTACCACAGACTATCTGGTGATTAGAAAAATACACCCCATGGGTCTGACTTTCCCCAGCCCGGGCACTCCCCTCAGTGCATCCCTCTGCCCCGTACCTGGATTTATTTTCCTCATAATGGGCACTGGTCTTAATGTATCTTGCAAGTTCAATCTGCATGTCACCAAAGAGTGGGACAACCTGCAGCTGCTGTACACAGGGAAAAAATCAGATGAGACACCTGATTAAACACACTTCTTAGTGAAACAAAACCACTATTCACCCATGTGAAAGTCCAAAGTGATCTTTATTTTATTTAATTATATAAAACTCTGTACATACTTAAAATGCAAGGGGCATTACCTTCCAAATTACGTGTTAGGAAATGTTTCTCTTAACCAACCTTAAAGAATTTGTCTATCTTGGCTAAATTTATCCTTTTTTTCGCATCCAGCTTGTAGATGTTACTGACACTTCCATCCATCAGGTACAATCCAAAGCCCATAACCTGGAAAAAGGAAGAAAAAAAAAAAAAGCAATAAACCTCTCAGCAAAAGCACATCAGAGGTAAAAACCAGCTGCAGCAAGATTGCTCTTCATATCATTAAAAGAAAAATAAGTTTAAAAATGTGCTCCTGAAACAACCGCTCCCCTTCAAACAGAAGATATTTTCAAACTTTCTTCTCAGGAACAACAAACTTCAATACAAAAGCAAAATTAAAATAGAACATTTTGTAGTGTTCTTCCATTGAATTAATAGCTTTAACGTTACTATCAGTTATCCTTAAAAGATGCTACTCATTTGTAAAAGGCTTAGCATTAAAAAAAATCTCTGAAGCTAGCATCTAGCTGTATTTAGACTTTTTTTTTTTTTTTTTTTACTTCCATTTAATTAAAATGCTCTACATGCAAACAGACATCTAACAGAAGTTCAGGCATAACACCTCTGAGTTTTTACTTTTTATGGCCTTCAAGCCTACCTCTGAATTATCAGCACAAGAGCTTAGAAGCACCCAAAAAAGCCCTCTTCAGACTTTGTCCAAATTATCCACTTAAAGCCGTAACTGAGTTATTTACGAGAACCCAAACTGAGCACTAACAACTGAGCGTGTTCCACACACACATTTACAGAAGGTCTAAACATGAAAGCTCCTGGGTATTTCCACAGACAGAACGCAGATGTTCCAGAGTTCATGTATTGTTTTGGGGTGCTTCAATTTGGTCATCGTAATTCAAGCTCTTCAGCAGCTGAACACTGAAGTGACTCAAAATGTTTGTCAGCAGACTTGTTTTCAATGTTTACACCTTTCCTTTCACTGCAACATACACAGCCGGTAATATCAACCAACTTCACATTGCCCAGCACTCTCTTAAGAAACTCACACATCCCAGCCAACCATATTTAGCTGCTCACTAAGCTACCTTAAGTTACTTGTTCCCTCAGAATTTTGATACACAGTGGCACCTGCAAAAGCCTTTTATACAAATTTGCTACATGTCTACAAATAAAAGGCCATAGTTCCTTTCTCTTGTTGGTATATGTTGTAGAAACACTGTTCCACAGAATTAGTTTCCTTGCAAAGCTGCAGTTCAGTTAGGTCAACTTCAATTTATGAAGAATAAAAACGCATTATAAATTTTCTAAATAGGTTTAGCATTAAAAAAAAAAAAAAAAAAAAAAGACAGCAGAGAATTAAAAAAAAAGAAGAGAAGGAATCATTTGAGTTATTTGGTTCATATGGTTCTGGCGAAAGGAAGCAAACAACCGACAGGACTTCAAACATCCGTGTCCTGCTTCAGCCTTTCTTTAAGCTTGCACTGAAAAGAAACCTACTTTCAAGAGCATGTGTTTTTCACTGGGGGTGAGATACATCTTGTTTTCATAGTAGTCCACACACAAATTAACAATATCTGCAAGCAGTTCTTCATAGCCAACAATCACCTCCAACTGCTGCTGTAAAGACTGAAAAAAAGAAGAAAAGGACAATAGTAAGTCACACTCCCACAGCATCAACACTGACTACCAAACCGAAAGGGTTTTCTTTTAAAGATTTTGTAAAGCATCCAGTATTTTGGAAAAACAACTAAAGCTTACCTGTGTTATCTTGTTGTGGTTAGCAAGGAACATGGAGAGATTCTGGGATTCTTGAATGGACTGAGGATCCGCCATCTTCCGTAGGAACTGAGCAGCTCTTTGAAAAGAGAAAAGAAAAACAAAAATTTGTATTTCCCTGTGGTGGCACTGCCTGGAAGCAAATCCACCCCCTCTCAACAGGAACGCACCCATCTCCACATCTACCAGCTACTCAGTGGGACTGTAAGATGTCAGCAAGCCCGTAGCTGTCAGCACGATGGCAATACCTTCCACTGCTCACACGGGATGGCCAGCCTGAATGAACTGCTTTTCAAACCCAAATCCCCCACTGCACCCTAGTTAAAAGACACAGTCCAAACCAAACTAAAATTTACTTGGTACATCTCTCAACGGATGTGGCTGCAGAGCCATCGCCACCCGCAAGCCATGCAACAACCCAGGGAAAGGCAGCCTTCCGAAAGAGGAGTTTGTCCTCCAACAGGAGGCCTCCAAAGGAAAAAAGAAAAGGCAGACGAAATAAGTTTAAGAGGTCTCCAGACACAACAAGAAATGGCACTTACTGGTAGAGGTAATAAATAAATAAATAAATAAAACAAAACAACCACCGACTCAGTTCTCACATAAATGGATCAACAAAAGTTACCTGATACCATCTGGCTGCCCAAGCACAAAACTCAGCTGCTGCTTTCTGCCCTCCTGTTCACAACCCCATAACAGCAATGCTGAAATGTCTTAAGAACAACTCTCAGCCACAAATATCAAAACTGGGTGCCAAAAACTGGAGTAGCACCAGCGAGAAAGTCAGCTTTCTCTGCAACTTGAAATGAAAAGCGGCATTGAGCAATGTACATTCAATACCTTCAGTGCACAACAAGACAGAAGCATTCGAGGGCTTTGCATTAAAAGACGGGAGAACCTTTTGTTACTGGAAGAACGGCATAAAGAAAGCAGATTTACTCAATAGCTTGGCTCTAGTTCCAAGGTTCTGTTCTACCAGTGAAGGGACTATGTAGAAGAAAAAGCTGCCCAAAAAGGAGCTGCTGCTGCCACCGTGTGGGAGGTGTCTCCCCGCAGCAGAAGCCCTGGCCCTGTTCATCGCAGCTTACCGCTTGTAGGCCGAATGGTCATTCTTCACGCTGCACTTCATATTTTTCAGCTCATCCAGTACTGCAAACATGTTGATAAATTTGCCCAGTGTGATCAGATATGCTTCAGAGACAAAGTCTTTTCTCCTCTCCGCGTGGCACAAGCGTCTCACCTCCCCACAAAACCGTTCAATTGCGTTCCGCTAACAGGAAAAAAGAAGAGTCAGGGAATAAAAGCCATGTTTTTTCCAGGAAAAAGAATGTTTTATCACACAACAGAGCTCAACACCTGTCTTTTTTCCCCTCTGAGTGGGCTCTTTCACTGTCACAGAGACCAATTTGGTGTACCTGTGGGGCCCAGTGAAAAGCATCGCTGGAGCAGAAACACGAGCATAGGCTTTCCAGCTCCACCTCCGTGCACTGAGAGTGTCGCAAGAGATTTTAGCCACAGAACTTGCCCGGCACAATGGGAAATATTCTTTGCAATCTAAAGTCATCAAAGCTTAAAATCCCATTGAAGCAAGTGATTTTATATTCTGTAATGAGGAAGCATATACGCATAAAGAGGCAGATCATGTGTGTGTTCTAAACAAACAAAAAAAAGAAAACAAAACAAAACACAGAACAGTGATTAACAGCAGTAAACGCCAATTTGCAAAAACATCCTTGCACAGGGGTATTTGAGGGCTTATTTCCAAGTGTGCACCAGGACCCCAGGACCATTTGAGATGGAGATCAGAAGTAAAGGAACAGAATCTTCAAATGTAAAGAGGAGTCTGTTCCTGAATGAAAGGAGATTTTCAAGGAGAAAGTTTGCAGTCAGTCAGATCCACCGGTTCAGGAAGGTGACAGGAAGCACTGTGTTGGTCCTTTCTCCTCCTCCCATGTGAGCCAGGGTTTGCAGGCTCTAACTGCTCTGGCTCCCTCGGAACGATGCCTGCAAACACCCTCAGTCCACTGAATAAAATGGGGAGCTGCCAGCACAGGAGGAGAGAACAAGGCAGATGGCTGTTCTCCGGCCCATGCTCAGTCTGGGCGCTTAGCAAGGAACACGGAGAGATGGGTCAGCTTGCCTCCATTTCTGCAGCAAAGCTGCACCAGGCGCTATGATGTCCAGGCTCGTGGATCCCTCAACCCGCCAACAAATCATTCCTGTACCACAATGCTCTCATGCATGGATATGCAGTGTATTACTTCCTTTCCTCCTGAAGTGCCAGAACTGTCCCCACGTGCTGCACGGGGACCGCACGCAACTACTTTCTATTTTATGCTGAAGGTCTTAATGGAGATTGCCTGAAGCCCTGAAGCTTTTAAGACAGGCATCAGGAATGCTGCCCTTCTGTGAGAGTTCCCCCCTCACTCCCACCCCAAAGTATAATGACCAGGTTGAGCACCCGAGCACAGAGCATTAAGCACACAAAATAGGAATATAAACATACAAGCTTACTAACAAGTTTTTGTTTCCATTCCTTTTACCTGAAAATACATAAAGTTCATCAGTTTTGTGACTTCTGGCTCCAGTACTTCCACAGTTTTCTCATAAATTTCTACTCTGTTAGGCTGCTCGTTGCACTTAACCTGAAGACAATTAAAGAGATCATTACACTTACAGCTTTCCCTGACAAAGCCCCAGAATCTAAGACCCCAAATGACAGCTTGGCAAATGTATTATCATCCTGACAATAGAAATTTAAGCTGCAGATTGCCAGCATAGTAATTTTATGCTATTCTAAGATACACTGTGTGTTTACAAAGAAAAGAAACAAAAAAAAAAAAAAGAAAATTTTTCTGTCTATTATGTCACAGCAAATAATTTTGCTTTCGAACACCTCTGTTAGGACAATATTCTGTCTGCAATAGCAAGTCAGCTCAAAGTCAGGCACTCAAATAAGGCCAGAATTAGAAACTAAAACAGATTACCTGATTTCCACTCTAAATATCTAAATCAGAGAAAAAACCTTCCTTGCACTTCAGTACAAAAATATTTGCATTACAAATTCCTTAAAAAGCAAGCAGTTGTGAACTCACAGTCACAACTTTGTTCAGCTTCCTGATGCATCTTAACACTCTTCCCACTCATTCCTGTACCACCATTCGCAGACACACGAGGCTGTCTATGGACTTGTCACCTATTCACAGGGTTCTATTTTTGTATGAAAACCGAGAAAACACTGCATAGCTCTGCCATTTAGAAAATGACTACCTAGAATGTCTAGAAACTCCAATGCTTAACCCGAATGCTCATTATGGCATGTTGTATCACCTGTTAAACCTGTTCTGAATGTAAATATTTGCCAAAAAAAAAGTCTAACTAGTTCCCAAGTGTTACATAGCTTGCTAATTCAGGAGTCAAAGCAGCCTAAATTTCAGAGCTCAGTAATAAATCTGTACCCAAAACAAGCCAGAAGTTCACATGCTGCATGACAGTTTGATATTGATCCTTTACCTGAGGAATGGCTCTTGAGCAGCTCCTCCACGTATATAACATGACAGCATACTCCTGACCCTCTTCTAACATTTCATTCTGTAAGAAAGACACTTGGTAACAATAAGGCATTGTAAAACAAACGGGTTAAATGCGCTTGCCTGCCGTTGTTCCAAACAGACTTCTTTCTCCTATCAGGACGTGTATATACAAACACAGGCATATTGCCGGCTGAGCGATGCATCACGGGAGGGGTATAAGGCAGCACTGCCACATGACATGAGTCAGAGCCACCCGCACAATTTTAAAATTACCAGAAAGTACATTAGGAAAAGAAATGCCAGACACCTCTTACATCTTACTGCCTCCTGGAAGTGTTGTAGGCAACCTGTTCTCTGTGACCACAATTCTTATAATGAAACGCAAGCCGACACGTTATTCTCCTTTCATTCCAGGTAACAGAAAAGTACCTGTCTGAACATCTGCTTACCATGCTAGAGTGGACTGTAGCTTGCTCAATGTATCTTGCAATGCCAGTGACAAATGCATTTCTGTCCTCAAAGTTAGTGTTGAAGTTTGGCTGCAGAGAGAGCAAAATACAGAGTCAAATCCTTGGTGAGGAAAAGAATCTCTCTATATTGTGAACACTAACGTGCTTCTCATCGTTGTTCTGTTTGTCTGCTTTTTAAGAGCACATACTCTTACAAAGAAACTGCACAAAGTGTTTTTCCTGAAGTGACAACAGACCTGGTAAAGCAGAGAAGATGGCGGGGGTTCAATACATGGTTGCTGGTCTGGCAATGGTAATTCTTCCAAGAGATCCACATTGGACAAGGCATCCTCCAGTGTCACTTGAGCAGTCATTTTGCACCTGTGGTTCAAAAAAAACACATATATATGTATATATATGGATACATACACATACCTGTAGCTTTTATTTAATACGTAACTATATAAACAGGAAACAAATGAGTAATACCAACAGCAGGTAACTATTACTGTTGTGGGAAATACGCAGTTTCTCTTCAATAAAGACATTTCCATAATGGAAGGGGAAACAGTCAAACCAAAACCCAGTTGGTTTTAGTATGCGAATTTAAAAATGAACTTTAAGACAAACAACCTCCTCCTTACTTTTATGACCTGAGAAACATATCTCCTCCTCCTTGCTGCATACCAGAAACGCACCAAACATAGGGGAAACAATGACCTCAAACACACAGGAAAGAAGGACTGCCCTCAAGTCTAACCACCAGGGACACCACACTGAAGTTAAAAATAAACAAACCACCACCTCCAGCAAAAAGCAAAAACCAAAGCAAAGGGAAGGAAACACACAGAACCGATGAGCTACCTGCCCTCAGAGACCAACGGGCAACCCAAGTTGTTGCTGCAAAACCATCAAACCACGTGTGGAGAGAGCTCACCGACAATTTCTAACAACCGTCAGAAAAGTCTGCAGGTCCTTTGCTTCTTGAAAGCACGGCTCCAGCTTTGCTTCAAGCACAAGCACATAAGTTTTCATTAAAATAAACAAATAAGCAGCGCCCACGTTATGCAATTTGCAATCCCTGCTGAAAAATGACGAAGGACAGGACTGACAGGAGCGCTCGCTGGCAGGGCTGCCCCGGGACGCCTGCCCAACACCTGCCTACACCCAGCTCCTTCCCAGCCACCGCGGTTACTCCTGAATGACAGGCAGGCAAAAGCCACAGCATCTTCGCAAATAAACAAATGCCCCAAAAATTCCATGTCTGGGTGCACGACCTGTAAGGAGGTTGAACTCTCAACAGTTTGAGCCTGAAGGAAAAGGGAAGAGAGTTGCTACAAAGTCAGAGGACTGCAAATATTAATAGTTTTATTCCAAGTATCTGTAGATCAAGTTTTAGCTAAAACAAAAACCCACACACTTTATGTGGGATAGTAACCAAGAGGCTCCTTCCAGCCTGAAACTCCTCCCTGCTGTAGGCTCACGGGCGAAACAAACTCCCTCTCACGCAGCTCCACGGAGCTGCATGTCCGTCAGCCTGGGCACCCTGCTCTGGGTGGCCCTGCTGGAGCAGGGGCTGGGCCAGGTGGACCCAGAGGGCCCTGCCAGCCTCGGCCAGCCTGTGGTTCTGTGATCCTCCTTTTCCTCCTCCTCAGACACAGTCCAGTTGCCCAGCATGGAAGAGAGCCAAGGATACAGACACTAGGAAAGCAATTTAGAAACACTGACCAAAGAATAAGCAAACCCCAAATCCCTTCTCACTTACACTGCCACCTATCTAAGAGCACAAGACTGAGAAACTCAGCAGGACAGACGCACAAGGCTATGAAACAAAGGCTTTCTGCTGCCCCCTGGACTGTGAGAAGAAACACACAGCGGCCCATTTTTTCCAACCCCTTCAGCATGATTTCACAAAGACAGAACAGCATGTTTTGAATTAGGAGATTGGAAGCAATGAGGCACAGACTGTTACAAAAGCCTTCTTGTTTTAAGGTTGCTGACAGCCTCACTTGCTAATCGCAATCCACACGCTTGGAGTGCGGCTGGCCAAGCCACCATTTCAGCACACTGATCCTCCACTTTTTCTACCCTACCATCCAGCAAGATGCAAAAGAGGAAGAAGCTCCTGCCTGCCCAACTTCGATAGGTCTGCAGAGGTCTGAGAGCAGCAGAGGAAGGGCAGCAGGGGCCTGGCTCTGCTCACCTGGGGACAGACTCCACAGCCACGCAGGCACCCAGCGCACGATTCCTTGCGACTTGGGCAGGAAACGTTTTCTTCAGAAGGCTGCTTCCCCCCCCCCCCCCCCCGTTTTGCTGCTGATGATAATACAACCAGCTCAAAAATACAACGGTTATTCCTAATGTACAAACATGAACAGCTAGCAAAACCAGGATTTTCCTTCCTCCTTAAGTATCAGGAAAGTAATTCAAGGAAACTAAAATTCCCAAGACACAAAACCAGACAGTTTTGCATCCTTGAGACTCATTCAGTATGAGTTCTTACAGGTGAAATTACTGTGCTGCAGCACTAATACTTTAACAGACTCCCTTTTGGCAGAGAACATAAGAAACTTCAAAGACCTCCTTAAAAAACTCATAAACCACAGTCTGATTCTGAGTTTACCTAACTGAGAACAGATTATAACATTGCAGCTCCACTGACAATTACAGCTTTACTAGCAAATCTACCCAGGCTGTGAGGTTTACTTTCTTACCACATTCCTGTGACACCGTGTTTTCAGCTTAGCACCTACCCGAGATTTTCCTGGACCGATTTTCTCAAGCAGAAGACATGTATGAACTACTTTTGAAATAATCCTGTTTTGTTTTTAGTTCTATTTGCATCACAACTCATCATGACAGCACTGAGGTCAAAATGCATTTCAGGAACACGTTTTCCTGGACGCACACAGCTTAATTAAAAGCCATTCATTATGCTACATCCTGCCTGCAGGAGAACCACCCGTCTGCGTGCTGGTTAGCTAAATCTTGGCGTTTGATGAGCACACCCATCTCCCTAAGCAGCTGACAGCAGTGTCTGGGCTGATTCCCAGCCCCTTTTTCTGAATTTCAAAGCCAGCAGTCAAGAAATCCCTGTCTCTGCACAGACAAGCCTCAGTCTCACCGTGCAAATTCCCACCGTGTCCAAGGGTCGGAGGTATCAATCACAGGGGTTGTTGGGGGAAACTTTGTGTACGTTAGGACAAGGCCACTGACCGTCCATGTTAGGACAAGGCCATTCAGAATCACTACGAAAATGAGGACTGTTGTAGCACTATTCCACTTTCAAGCCTAAGGTTTTTTTTTTTTTTTAAATTCTCCAACTTTCTAGGGAATTAGGGTTAGGAAAAAAAAAAAGAAAAAAAAACCTTTGAGGTTTTAAGATTTCCTCCAGTGACAGTTAAGCAAGTCAAATTACTTATCAAAAAGAAAATCAAAAGACAACTCACGCAGTGTCTAAAATTACCTAAAACCGGAAGATGATGCTAGATGATAGGAGATAATTCTTGAGCATGTTCAAGAAATGGCACACAAAATCCTGCAGATGCAACCTGCTGCTAGCAATTCAGTCTTAAAAAAAAAAAAAAAGGGAGGGGGGAGCGGTGTAAAGCAAATGAACTTGGGTAAATGCGGGCTTCTCGAGACCTCCCTGTAAGTACAGAAATTATGAAGCATTTCCTCTTTCACTTCCTCCACAATCAAGACTTCCCCAGAAACAGCCTTTAATGGCCCTTCCCCACAAAAGCATTCCATGACACGGAGAGCACTGTGTTACACAAAGAGGTGCAGCAACCAGCCTCGGCTGGGTTCAGGCTTCCTTGGCAGGAAGGACCGCCACAAGGACCTGATACAGGTAGAAACATTTGGAATAAGGTACCCTAGGGCTGCCCCAACTACAGCGGGAGATCCCACCGCCCAAGAGGAGCAGCCTGCCGGCAGGGGCCACAGGCAATACACTGCGCCGGGACCAGCAAAGCCCGACCCGCTTGGGCACAGTTTCAGAAAGCAGAGGGGCCCGGGGATGTTAGGGAATGGGTTTTGGTAAGGCTACGCTCTTCATAACCCAAGAAGATATCAAGCAATGAAATTTTTAAGTGAAAAAATTATTTCTTATTAAAAAAAAAAAAAAAAGAATCATAGCAAAATCTGAGCTAAGGTTGGGTTTTTAAAGGACTTATCAAAAAACTGCTGGACTGCAGAAGTTCCAGACTATTTTATGAGTTTGACAATGAGGACACTGTTTAACCCTGCTGAAAGCAGGTGCTGGGAAGGCATCCCCTGGGCCTTCTTGCAGTCCACGGGACACAGTTTTCATTTTGTTTTAAACAGATGCAGTGCATCTCCAAGCACTTGTGCGCGTTCCCAGGCTCAAAACAAGACAAAGAGGAAGTCTGGCTGCACTTTAAACAGGACTTCCTTTCACACTGGCTCTCTTCTTTCTTATGTCTGCAAAAGCATCTGTGAATGTCAAATTAAATGAAGAATCTTAAATTAAACCTAGTACGGGTACTGAAAATTGCAGTGCAACCCATGAACTGAAACATGAGTTGTTTTGTTTTTTAAAAACAGGCTTAAGAAAGTAAATGAGAAGTAAATAAGTCAAAGCTTATCCTGCTTCATAGGGCAGGATACAATGATGAAAATCAGGATAATCCTAAGTACAACATTTAAGGAAAAGAAAAAGAGGCACATCCTTCAAAAAAGAGGAGCAAAGGCATTCAGCAGACCATCCGTAGTGGGAGAGAAATTAAAACAGGGATAAACTAAAAAAGATGATTGAGCGGTTTGGTAAATTGGTGTGCGTGGAACCAGTCTCAGCGAACTCCGCAGGAATCGATGACAGCATTCCCACAGGAACAGGCTGGGTCTACACAGCAGAGGCTGTGAAGTGTTAGCCCTGTAGCAACGCAACGTTTCCTCATTTCTTCTGTTCCCTTGTGTCATTCTGCTAAGTTACAGGCTTGCAGAAAATGACTTAAATCATTTTCCTATGAAGATAAATTGATTCAAAATCCCTTGCAATGTTCCTACTCAAGCTAAACCATGAGACCGACCACAAAAGGCCCTTATGAAGGCCAGAGCTAACAAAAGGAAGGGATTTCCCCTTTCAAGGGCAGTACAGCAAAGACTACGATACTTTTTTTTTTTCCAGACTTCCAAGATGGCTTTCAAAATTTCACTTTTAGTGCTATCTTAATCAAATCTCAAAACCAGCAGCTGATCAGCTGCATATCTATGAGTTCAGGCTGAGCAGAAACAATTTTAACAAACTGGTAAGTAAGTAAATTGCTCCGGAGAACGGCAATCTGCTGGCTCTGCTCCGTGTGAATGCTCTTTTTCAGTGCTCTGACGGCAGGATCTGCCTTTTTGTGAAGGGGATTAATGCTGTGTGGTGTTTTTTTCAGGACTGGAGCTGCTCTGTGTTCCTAAGCAACAGATTTGCATAAGCTGAAGGAGCAAATAAAAATGCTTTTCGCATTATTTACTGACCCACCTTATTAAAGTAGGAGACAGAAGGAAGCAAACAGCTGCTGACAACCCTTTGTGCAACACACCTGGCATACAGTTCAGCTTTCAAGTCTGCATTTGGAATAAAAAAGGCTCGGTAGGCGTAAAAGGGAAAATACAAAATTCCAGCACTGAATTACCCCACCCCAGCAACACAGCAGCTCCCAGAAGAACAGTCACATCACAGGGACAGTTAACTGAGTTACAGGCTGCCTGGGGGCCCACAGCACCTGCTTCTCCCCGGCGTTCCACGGGTGCAGAGGAAGCAGCAGACCTCCCTAAGCAGGGAAAACCTTCCGTATTAAGACAGGCTAACATCGCTACCTACGCATGTTCTGTTCTCTGCAGGTAATACCACCTAACGCTGTCATTTACAGCCCTGAATTCCCATTTCTTTAAACAACGCCCACGCTCTGACTGTCTAACGGAGCTTCAGACGCTCAGCCAAACAGCAGCCTCAGCACCCCCGGCACTGAACGCCACGCAGCACCAGACGCCCTGCTAAGCAGTCGCAGCACCACGTTGGACCTGAAAGCCGTGCTCCCAGAACCCTTACTCCCTCCCCACTGCAGCAGGACCGAGGTCAGGAGGATGCTGCTGCCAGTCCCGTGGTCACCAGGACGCAATGGCCAGCTGACACACCCGCGGGCGGCTGAGAATCAGTCACCCCGCCAAGTGTTTCAACATGCAGCCTGGCTAGCACATGCAGTATCATGCCGTGCGTTGAAGCTTTGGGGGAAAGATGCAACGGGCTGCTTGTAAAACCCAGGGTCAAATGCTATCTCCATGCAGGAAGCTCAAGCGCAGCATTGCCTGTACACTTCTGCAATATTTGGTCTCTCTTCGGGGTTGCAGGCAGTTGAAACTCTCACTGTTGTCTGGTACCCGGCTAGGTGTGCTGGGACGTGCTCTGCGGCACTCGTTTACCTCAGCCCTTCAACACTCCCTGCTGCAACACCTTTGAATTGCAGCCAGCGCAATATATGTCTTGCTGTCCTTCAGCTTCCAATTCTGTCTTTTTACTGCTTCTCGCCTAATTCCCCTTCTCTTTTTCACGTTCTCTTCCCCTCGCACAGTTCACCCCTCCCTTCTTGTTTAACCTTCTCCCCTTGTTTTGCTGTGCTGGGCCTTCTGCTGCCCTGCTGCTCTGTCTGCTGCAGCTGTCCTCAGTGCGCATTTCTTCCATGCCTCTTTCACATTCTTCCTGCTGCTGCAGGAGCTCTGTCCACCAGCTCCTGCTCTGCCACACGGATGCGTTTGGAGGCAACGCTGCACGGCGTTGCTTTGGGAATGCCTAAAACCTAGCACAGAAGCTGAGCACTGAACTACTGAACGTTGTGGGTTTTTTTGTTTTGTTTTGTTTTTTTGGGGGTGGAGGGCAGGTGGAATGGGAATTGCTGTTATTTTAACCAAAAAAGGTGCACCTGTGTGCTCACACTGAAAACAGCCTTGTTCCAGATGGGGCTGCTCCAGGTCCAGCCCTGCAGCTCTTCGGCAGGGCCCCGCGGCCGCAGCACCTCTGCGCTCATTTTAAACTTAAAAAGTTAGCACAGGCTTCAATAAAAATGACGCTTTCAAACAGAGGGTGCATGCCTTCATTCTCACTCTCCCTTCTACCTGTAGGCACTTAGTAAGTCAATGCGGCAGCTCACTCTGCTTTCATTCAAGGAAGAAATTTACACTGCTTTGTCTGAAAAATGAGTTGGAAGACAGTTTGGTTAAATCAGCATTATTTCTGTTTAAAAGTAGCGTCTGATTTAATATCCAACACAGCGCAGTAACAACGTGCAATTTCGCAGCAGTACATTACTAAAGGAAGCAAGCTCCAGCAGCTGTTCAAAAAATGGAATGCCACCTGCAGGGGGGCAAGGGAGGAAACCAGACAAGAAGCAAGTTATAAATGAACAGTTTCCTTACAAAATTAAGGAAGTATTATAGGACAGGGTGGAGGACAAAAAGGAAAGCAAATAGCTTCCATCTTCCTCTAAATGAGCCCGTCATGTTATGCTTTATCCTTTCATTCCGATACCATAACGAAAACATCCAGTTTCAGTAAAAATTCTTCAGACCTTGGAAACAAATCTCTTGCACAGCTGCAGTGCATTAGCGATGGCATCTCTGAAAGCTCCTTGCGCCATGCCCACTGCTGGAATCGCCACCTCGCACAGCAGCTCCTGAGACTCGTGTCCTAGCGCAATGCTACAGTGCTGGTTTTGCAAACTGGCTATTTTTTTTTTTTTTTCCTAAAAACAACAGCACTGTTTTACTTTATGTTGCGTTCATCCATAAGAGCATTCCAGAGACTCAACACTGCTAACCATCCGTAGGGAGTCATCTAAAAAGTGTAAGCCTCCACTAAAGTACTAAGATGCCTTTGGTGGAGGAAGGGGAGAAAAAGGTATTTCATGCTCCAAATGAATGATTCTTGACTTTAAAAACTTGTTTGCTCGTTCCGTCACCTCCTGATCAGCAGCCCTGAAAAGCAGGCCTGCGGAAACCAGTCCTGTGAGAGGAGAGGCTTGCTGAGAGAGACGCCACTGAACTGGAAAAATCTAACTCCCAATGTCTGGGCCAAGCATGAAGTAGTTGTGCAGCTCCACCTGCAACCACGGAACAGAGCTCCAGGACCACCTCGCTCACCTCTGCTGCCCTCAGGACAGATGCATGTCGGATCAATGCCCACCACGTTCGCTGCCGCACTCGAGAGACAGGCGCTGTCGAGCAGCGCAAGCACGCCTCCAACAAGCAAACCAACGCACACCCAGGGTCACACAGCCAAGCGCACCCCAGCCCTACAAACGTCAGGCTCCGAGGCCAAATGTACAGCCCAGAAGAACCCTGAGCTGATGTCTGTAGCTAAAAATACCATTATGAAATTCTCACTACGTTTCTGTGGATACAGAATCACATTTAGCAATGTTGACATGGCCTTTCTTGACTTGTGCCAGAGCTGGGCACAAGCACAGAAAGAGCCAAGCACAGGTGGGTTTTGCTGTGTAGTCAAGCAACAAAACGTAGCCAAAAGCAGGGAAAACGCCCTAGAAGAACAAGGCTATTTGGGCTACCAGAGGCCACTTGTAACAAGTCAAACACTCTAAACATCTGGAGTTTCCAAACCGGTTGGGTTTCCTACTTGCTCTCAGATCACAAAGGCATCTAATGGCCAGCAGGCACAGAGGGGAACTCAGAGGTTCGGCCAGTGAAGGCTCCCAAGTGCCTGCATGGATCCGCCTGCACCACCCCGCTACCCGTCCATGCTTGGCTTCTGTCGAGCTCCTGCAGCACCCCTGCAAAAACCAGCACTTAATTTGGGTCAGGAGTAGCTGCTAGCTAAGCTGGGGCTTGCCACAGTAGCTACAGCTATTTAAAACACGCAGACAATGCAAGTTCAGAAACTCAGCCTGGCACTGCTCAAGGAGAAGCCAAAGCACTCACATGTCCGACTTGGGACCCGCTGTGGGGTCGAGCCCTGCCTGGCACTCCAGCTTACTTCTGCTTGTTGGTACAGCAAAGGAACCACGGCAAGAACATGCCCCAGGAGCGCACAGCAATGACGGTAAAGTGAAACTGTCTTGACTCGCACCTAACATACACGTGGAAATTATGCCAAAAGTGGTTTGCTCTGTACAACACTGCAAGTGATTCCAGCAGCTTTCAGGCCAACAAATAAAACTGAATCCAAGGCAAGGAGCTTTTGAGGGATTTTTGTCCCAGCTTGTGTAACTTGGTAGCTCCAGCACAATTCCTCTGAAGCTTCCATGCTTTAAACGAGCCTCAGTCTGAATATCTCAGAGATCTCTGAGAAGCAAAATGAAAGACAGAAGTCTGACAGCTCTGAGAAGCAGGTTATGGAAAGCTCCTGACACCTGCTCTCGGGAACTAGTCACCTTCCAAGATACCTCTTTGGTTAACGCAAAGCATTAACCAAAACTGAGGAGCGTATCAGAGGAACTTGTAACATAAACCATGCAGCTGGAACAGGTGTCTGTTAACTTCTTCATTATGCTTTAAGGTCTGTACAGTGAGCCAAGAGAGTTTGTGGGTTCAAGTCCAGGGGCAGATTTCCACCTAAAGCAAACCGAAGTAACACGGATTTTGTTAAGGAATGCTGTGGACAGCACATGTACACTGCAGGCTGAGAACCTTTCTAAGGCAAACATTTAGGCCTTAAGAAATGAAAAGCCTGGGTTGTTTGTGAAACATTCCCGTTCTCATAACGTGCATTTTTAAAAACAATTTCTGCGATTCCGATCCACTTAACAGAAGCTTTAAGTTAACCAAGCTGAACACATTTCGAGCACTGCTCCGCTCTCCTCCTCACAACCCTCAGCAGAAACTGACCAAACCCAGGGTCTGCAAACAACACTCACAGTCTTCAGCAGGGCAGTTCGGGGTCCTGTTTGCTTTGTTTGTTGTTTCTTTTCTTTCAAAATAAATAAAAAATACACACAACAACCTGAGAACTGCAAAGTACAGCTGAGATTTTCCATCAATTCCATCGCTGTCCTACAGAAGAAAAAACAAATCTGTGCTGGTGCAGAGCAACACTACAGCACACATCCCCAAGGGCGAGCCGAGGAAGCCTTGATGAAGCTGTGCTTAAGCCTTCCTGCTGCACCCCACGTTCTGCAGGCTGTTGCCGAACATCTCCTCCTCCTTCCCGGCAGCTACAGAAAGACGGGCTGCCTACGCCAGCCAGACTTCACAGACCAGTTGCTTGGGAATGCTTAAGAAGTCTTTTATGTTACGTTAAGGGGAGCTCTGCGTTGAAAAACCCAGAGTTTCTGAAAGGGTAAAGGAAGAGTCGGATAAAGGCAAGAAGCAGAACGCTGATGCAAGGACTAACACCGCAGCTCCAAGCACATCGCTTACAAACCCAGGCTGGGTGTAAAACAGTCTGCGCAAACAGTTCACGTATAATGCAGAAAACACAAAGTTATCTGATGGAATTACGAGGCGCTCCGCTTTGAAATGCACACTAACCAGGGACGCTGCACGGATTAGTTTTCAGAAAGCTCACTGTAATAAAATCGCGACCAAAAAGCGGAACGCAGTAAGGACTGGAGTTGCTCTCTAGAGTCGAAGCTTGGCATCTCCCACGGTTTACAGTAACATGCTGTGTGACCTTCTAATTAAGGAGAAATCCTTCCAGACAGCTTTCCTCCCCCTCCAACGCACGCTCTGCAGCCACCACTTCAGTCAGACTCGCTACACCCCACAGACAACTCCCCTGTAGCTTGTCTCCTTGGCATAAACAACAATTTGCATGCCTAAATACTACTCGAACCTATCATCAGATGGTGCGAGAATAAAAAACTAGGCAGGGAGAGCTTACCAAAAGGCACGGATGATTATCAGAGCTGCTGATGAACTAGAGAAACACTTGTGTTCAAGACTAAACGTTTTTCAGTTTTCATTGGCCTGCTCACCCCAGCCGCGCACCGCGGCACCTCAGAGCGGTTCGGGTGGGAAGGGACCGCACGGCCCACCCAGCCCCAACCCCCCGCCGTGGCCCGGCTGCCACCCACCGGATCAGGCTGCCCAGGCCCCGTCTCCTTCCTCTGAAGAGAAGGATGAACTTGAGCGAGTCCCCACCCAATCCACCGCTGGACAGCCCTGGAAGCAAAACTCCAGCAGTCCCTGTACGGCCGGCGCACCGAGGACCCCAGCGCTAACCGGCAGCTGCGAGGCCCGGGCCTAGCCGGGGAAGCGGCCGCCGTCCGCTCGCTGCCCGCAGGACAAGCAGCACCGGGAATTAAGGAATTTCGCACCCGTGCGAAATAAAGTCTTTCT
>VXAV01003671.1:26888-54522 GCA_013399715.1 Alectura lathami | reverse complement strand
ACGCCGAGGGGCTGCGGGTCGCCTCCGGCCGGCGGCTCCGCTGCAGGGCCGCGCCCAGCGGGGAGTTTCCTGTGTGAGTCACCGGGACCGGGAGCAGCGCAGGGAAACACCCTTCCTGCGATCCAGCTCCTCCTCCCGCCGCCCCGTCCCAGGGCTGCCGCCTCTTCCCTTCCCTTCCCGTCCCTTCCCGTCCCTTCCCTTCCCCTCCCGCCGGCCCGGGGCCCTGCTCTCCGCGGCCGTTTCGCCCCGGTGACACACCGTGTTTGGTTTGTGCACAGGGAGCCGGCGCCCCGCCGCACCTGCGCTCAAAGCGGAGAGCGCCTGACTGCGTGCGCCAGGCGCAGCTGCTGTGCTCACACAGCGGGGGTACAACGGCGTCCCGACACCTCGTGCAGGACGGAACACTTTGCTCTTCTCCTTCCGCTTCTCTCGCAGAATCGTGAGCCCAGAGGTAAGGATCAAGGACTGAACCTTTAGGAACGAAAGGGGATGCAGAAGAAAACCCTTTAAAAGTACGTCCTCTAGATGGTGCTCACGTATGTCATTTCTCACGTATGAAACACTACTTTTTTACTTGAAACTTTAAAAAAACAAAAAAAAAATCCAAGAACGGTTATTTCCATGGAATTTTATTTTTCTGTAAAACACAACCAACATGTATGTACCTGCTTATTTTAAAATTTGCTTACCTTTTTCACATCCTCCTATTTCAAATTCTGGTTTTCTTCTGTTTCTTCAACATTCATCAAATGAATGTCAGTGCTGTATCACAACATGGAACTGCTGCTTCTTCCTTAAAGTTTGTCCAAACTGCTCTGTGTTTGGGCACACTGAATAAGCACACATACTGCGTGTAGGGGTAACTGTCCATTTAGAGCTTGGAAACTTCCAGATAATCTTCATTTTTTTCCTCAAAGTCTATTTGCTTGCGATTTGACTATGGTAAGTTGCACCCAACATCTTTTACTCTTGAAAAATCTTCTGCAGTCATTCGCAAACTACACAGCATTGCTGCAGCAAGCAATCTTACGTGTTTCAACACCTGTTGGTAGGACGCTATCAATATTTTTTTTTTTTTTTTGCTGAGAACAGAACAACTATTCCTTCACTTGATTTTTTTTTTTTTTTTTTTGCTGAGAACAGAACAACTATTCCTTCACTTTATTTTTTTTTTTTTTTTCCCAAGTGAGTTTCCATTGTACTAAGTCTCCTTAAATAGCCTTTTTGTAATAGTATCTACCAGAAAGCCTTTGGAAAGTGGGGATAAGGTACTAAGCCCCATAGTTCTTAGTACTTTATTTACTGTCTTATCAAATGATTCCACCCATTCCACCTCATCAAGAATTCCAACAGCCTGAGGAGGAATTATGCATCGTTTCAAAATGTTGTTGTTACCATTTTATCATGTTACTGACACATCTTCAGAGTCAGGTTTCCAGTGCTGTGTCCAGTGCTGCAACCTAGTGCTAGTGTATTATTGGTCTGTGAGATTTTATTTTCTAGGATGTGGCTGCTTATTCTTCTCTGTGAGGGCATTTCCGTAAAGCATTCTGAGTGCGTACATCAGATGAATGAATTCCACCCCCCACACAGTTCACGGTCAGCCTAGATTCTAAGCCTGGATCAGTGAAAACTGCAGAAGACAACCAGAGCCAGATGCCTCAGTTTCTAGCTGATGCTGCTTCAATGCAATCCTACACGTTTTGCCACAAACCATTCCTAGATGAGGTTGTTAAAGCAAAGAACAACCGACCTTCGTACGGCAGGACTGGTTTTGTTTCCTTGTCCTGGGTGAGTGCAGGCTGACAACAGCCTTGTCTTAATGCAGCCATTTGGTCGACACCAGCACTGAGACCTCCGTTCCTAAGCCACAAGCGCAACACCTACTTAAAGCATGCTGTTTCTTCAAGCACTGGAGAGGGAACTTGCTCCAAAGCCAAAAGCTCCCAGTGAGATCCGATCGACAGCATTCTGCCCGTAGCAGGGTGACGCTTCTCAGTACTCCTGTGCAAGACCGTCACTGCAGCTTCTGCCCTTGCCAAATGTCACCCAGTGCCAGGAGCGGCTGCTTTGCCTGGCAGTAACGTCTTAAGGCTCAGCTGATGTCCCAGGGTCTTCCCACGCTCCTTCTGAAGTAATTGAGGGGTCTAGGAGGTGCTTCCCCACTACTGGAGCAATCTGCTCTTTATTGACATTCCCACACAGAGGTTTATACCTATCCATAAGGTCAGGTAAAACATATTGATGACGATATGCAGCTTTTCTGCATATCAAGATGTGTATTGCTTTTCTGGTTTTTGATACTGGAATGGGAAGACAATCCACACAGATAGTTTAGTGATTAGCCTTAACTGCATGCCCATCCATTTGCTTTTCACCTGCTGAGTCTGCAGCGATCTTGTCATCCTCAGAAAGGAGGTAACACAACGCAGGAACGCGTTGTGATCTGTCATGATCCAACACAGAAAGGTATTTCTGAATATTGGGCAATGGCCACAATGACTCCCAGAACAGGACACTATGCAGAACAACCAGATAACTGTGTCTGAATCGGCTGAAAAATAATCCCACACCTCCAGCAAAACATCAGCCAGTTGCCTGTGCTCTAAAGGACTTGAAAAAGTTTTGACCCAAGTCAGTACACGCTTCTTTTTGTGTCAGACATGACAAATGGTTTAAAGCACAGCAAGACTGTGAGACTATCCCGTGCAGCCACCCACAGAACAAGCCCGTTGCTTCAGCTCTCAGGAGGAGACAGGCACAGCACTTGGAGGGTCTGAGCAGAAGAGATGAAGCATAAAGCAACAAGTGTCTCAGAAGGCTTTCTGAGCTCTCCGCTCGTTGAGACATGAACCTGCCCATGGCAGGCAGCTATAGAAAGACGCAGGTCCTTCCATCCCTTCAGCCAGCAGCTCCCTGCTCCGCAAGGCCTTGTGCAAACACAAAGCGACGTGGTCACCCACACCGACCTCTAACTCCAGGAACAGCGAGCCCTGCCCGAGAGCACGCTGCCAACAGCGCAGCCGCCAACAGCAACAACACCGCACATCCGCAGCTGCCTGTGAGCACGTGCGGTGAGGTGTGCAGCGCTCGGGTTCCCGTTCCCTTCCCCCAGCGCTGCATGGTGCGATCTCTAATGGATCTGGGCACGCGGGGTGTCCTGCTTGTGCCTTCAGATGTTCAGTTGTCCCTGAAGGGCAGTCCTCAGAGGGATTTAATTCCCTGCCGGTATTTTGGGCCCCACGTCCCCCTGCTCTGCTTTCAGAGTGCTGCATGCGACCGCAGCAGTGAACCCACCAGCTCCCTGCCTGACCGGAACGAAAGCAAACCCTGCGTGGTTCTGTCAGAAGTTACAGTGGCCTGCTTTACGCAAGAAATCAGTACAGAAGACTAGGGTATATTTGCCTTGCAACTCATCTTTCAGACCACATCGGAAGACTTCAACAGAATCTTCCAAAGCATCCTTTGAATTTCTATGGCATGTGACTTGTTACCAAGGGCACCGGGCTCTCTGTTATGGATTTGGCATTATGAGATGCAGCTCCATGCGCTATCCAAATGGAGTCCCCCACTCGGCCTCACCTGGATTCACACCACCAGCCCCACAGTGTCCCCACAGCCCTGCCCCTCTACTGCTGGCCATTTTATCAGCTGTCTAGACCCCACAACCCATGACCCCATACAGCCTTCCCAGCAATACAAGCAGTGCAGCCACAAGCCGCTGCATGATCCGATAACTACGGATTGCATAGATGTGGGGAGGTTTTTCTTAAGCGTGCACAAGATATCGGGAGACGGCTGGAAAACGTGTAAATCTGTAGGGTTGATAAGATGGTTTGGGAGGGATTTCTTGTGTTTTTAATCAGCCCGGAATTTAGAGATGCTATCTTTAATCCATGCAATCAACAACTGCTTGTCAAGGGTTTTTGTATCGACAGCTTGACACTAGCAGCGGTCCTCAGAGTGTTATCTGTCCAAAGACAGATAAGGGCCTCTACGCCGTAACTTCTGACAGAGTGCACCCAGAAGTCCAAGAGCTAGAAGTAAAGATGGAATTGAAGTGTAGATTAAACCGTGACAGCACCCAATAATGCAGCGTTTTGGATTTTCCAAAGACTTTTAGACAGCAGACATCTTGAATATTACAATCTTTCCTAATACCATTTAGGCAAATCCTTATTCTAAGTACCTAAATCCACCCTCGCTGTTCCACCCACATCAATGCTGCTTCATAAAACCATTCACTTCTCCCATGCACATCATCTAAATACTTACTCTCATTTTTCAAAAACCCATACAGGCCTTCTTGTGCCTCAGCATAAAATCGGATCACTTGGCTGACAGTAGGATCTCAACAGTATTTTTTTCTTTCTAGCAAGAGTTTCTCTAGGATGAGAATAATCTGGCTATGACTATAAATCACATCATGTTTCTTTTCATTCAACAGCTCACTGAGACATTTTCCCCACGACCAAGAATGATTTTTATTTTAAATAATAAAAGTTTCTATTTCCTATTTATACTTTTCTGATCAGACATATTTATGTCAAATGACACACCTTTACTCATCAAAATACACACCGGCCTCTTGATACCACGAAAGCAACAGCCATGAGCTCAAAAAGAGATCAATTTACCAATTCCTTAACATGTAAAAATCTGCCACCTAGTGTTTTTGTTTGTTTTCAAACAACAAGAAGTTTTAATCTAGAAGATATCCCTTAGAGGCTTAGAAAGGTCAGTTTTCACATGGTTTGCTGGGTATTTTTTAACACTTTCTTTATCTAGACCTACTCATTTACAAAAATAAAGGACTGCCGCAGAGCCCCCTTAAATCTAAAACACGTGCAGCAAGTAAGCCCTAGTTTTTCTAACCTTTCTGCCATTGCTTAATTGAAATCCCAAACGTGCAAGTAAAACACACTCAAACGCTATGTCTCCTCATCAAAGAGAAAGATCCAGAAGTTAAGGCTTAAATCAAGTCGGAGGTAACTGATGGACAGGAATTTGGAAACAGTCAAAAACATCCAGAACAAATGGACACGGGCTGGGATCCAAGTATCAGCACTGCTCTGTAAAGGAATCAGAAAATGTGACACAGAAATCTGAGCAAAGAGCTGAAATACCCAAAACCTCACCAACAGCCTCTGTTGTGTTCTCTGAACAGGTAAATAGCCATTCACCCACCGCCAGGGGGGTGCTGAAAAGGTCTCGGTGGTATCACAAGGCACACACACCAAGAAGAAAGGACCTCCTCTTCCATGGCTCTACAGAGAGAGCAAGGGAGGACGTAAGATGGAGTCATTCACGGAGCTCGTCAGCTGAGTACTACTGCCACACAAAAAGCACGGCATGGAGGACATCCGTGACTGGAATCTGCCAACGCTGCCAGAGCTCAATTGTCCACTGTGCTTTTATCACAACAGAAGAGCAAACAAACTCTGGAAGCCGGCTGAAAACTGACATGTCAGCATCACCCACCTTCAGGGCACACGGCGGTCTCTCCACAGGACGCAAGGTTAATCTCCTAGCAGGAAACTGGGCAAAACAGAAGATTCTTTCACTAGCACTTGACTTACGAAATAAGTAAAAGCTGCAAGGGAATTTACTAGGAATCAGTTTTGGTCAACAGGAAGGGCTGAAGATTTTTTTTTTCACATACCTAGCTAACATTATTCAAGGCAAGACTAAGAAAAGCAGGAATTTCACTGAAGGTAAAGGTAGCCACTGTACAGCAAGGAGAAATAAAGCAGCTCCTCTGTAAATTTTCACAAGCAGAGTCCGCAACGCAGACATACCCCAGAAGTAACGAGCCATTACACCCAAGTGCTGAACTCCCTCGTACAAGTATGCATTTTAAAACCGTCAGCATGCCGTTAGGTTTTACTCTGAACGAGCAAGAAGCACGTAGTGAAGTACGCTGTCTCTGCACGCAATGCACAACGTGGGATCTCGAATGAGAAGCAGTCATGGTTAACCAGGGGCAAAATTCCTTTTGCTAATAATTGCTACCCACCTACCGCTCGAAACAGCCTCTTGGAAAATTGTACCACGTGGTAGTAGAGGATGGCACAAAATATTCTCTAAAGCAAAACATCCACTCAGTCAAACAAAGAAGAACGTGCTAAAGGGCAGGAGAAAGCTTCCCAGTGTTGTATCTGAAAAAAGTATGTACGGCTGTAACTTGGAAGAACCTCTTGAGCTCTCCTGTTTACACAGGACTCCCAACATTCCTTTTCATGTCAAGCTCACATCTGCAAAAAACAGTTTTATAACCTGAGCCCCTGTCTCACAGCTACTAGTAACACATTCTATTTGCACAGCAGAAACATCTCTCATACTTTAACAAGTTACCAATTAGATTCCAACAAAAATACAAGCACAATAGTCAAGTTCCAAGATTATTAAATCTTTTATTTACTCAAATAAATAGAAAAGTCAATGCCCGTGGTTGGTTTTCTCTTTCAAAATGCAGGTGTTTTGATGTCAGAACGACAAAGACAATTCCATGGGGAAGAGACAGGGCAAGCCACCTTGTGCAGAGCAAGCCCCACGTTTGCTACTCTAAACATGCCCCATCTGTATCACGATCTGCCTCCTTGCAAGACATGAGCTATTGGACAGAAGGTCTGCGTGCAAAAGCCTTAGGAGGAGCAGGTCAGGGCGCATCTGACAACCTCTGAAACGCCTCAGCAATCCAATGCTCAGAACTAACATGTTTCACACTGCAATCCTCATCACGCTTAAACTGACAGGAGTCTACTGCTCAAATTAGTACGCTTTCTTTATTTAACATCACAAATATCAGTATTTTATGGTCTGCAATAATCCACTGTAACAAACGTTCTTTTTTTTTTATATCAGGTTATTGTAACAGTCATAATTGTTCCCAGAGAGTTCTTGAGGCCCATTAAACAAATAGGATAGCCGCCTCTTATTCTTTTTTTCAAAGGAAAAAGGCCAAAACGAACTCAACCGAGCTTCTGAATAATAGTACGAACTGAGTCACAGCACTCCACATTGCCCTGTGACCTAGTCACAGCTGCAAAAAATAATGGAAACAGTAAATCAGCAATTATTCATAATAATAATAAAAAAATCCTTTACACAGCACGGAATACATTTTATATTTTTTCCAAACAAAATTGTTCACACTGGAGGCATTTACACTGCACGTTTTTTGATGTTAAAGCACATTCACACAGAGAAACATACAGCCACGACCCATACACTTAAATCCCTGTACATTATTTACATTTTAAAATATTTTACACAACCCCAAACCGCCAGTACCACGTAGCTATACACGTTTCAAAATGGAGTGTACAACGCTTACAGTCAGCAAAGGACACCCAGCATAAATGCTGCTTCTGGTTGTTCAGCAGGTCAGCAGATCCAGGCGTCAGCTCTGCTCCATGCCAGCCATCAGCGACAAGGCTAAAGATTCCACTGTGAACCAAGCCACACAACGTTAGCATCTGCGCTTACATCAGTCTGCAAACATTCACTGCAATATGCAGTTTGTAGTTTAAAGGAAAATGCCAGTTTATTCTGCAAACGTTAACACTTCAGGATTTCAGATGGTACGGCATTTTAGATTTCATGAATCTCTGACCCTTCATTACCACCTGAGATCACTAATGGAGACACCTGGTAACAACTGGCAGGAAATGAGCTCCTTTCTTTGAAATACTACCGGCTGTAAACCAAAAACCTAGACAGGGGTTAGGGGGAATTACGAGCAGTTAGCCATTCTCACAGACAGCTCTTGAGCAAGCTCTCTATGCCGCAAAGCAGTGCTGGCATAGCCTCTTCTGGACACCCACCTTGCTCCCTACTGGGAGCAGTACTGCCCTCGAAGGAGAAACAGGTGAACTGCCATCTCTGCCCCCGCTAACCCCGTTCAGAAGTTGCCCCCTAACTGAAAGTCGCATTGACTACATAACATCAGGCTGCAATTAGAAGCACAGATGCCCTCTTCTGCTGTCTGCGGTGCCGAGGAAGCAACCTCCAAGAGGCAGAGCCAAGCGCACTGGGCAGCTGCAGCTAAGGCATCAAAATACTCAAACTTTATTTGTTCAAGATGCATCCCAGCTGTCATCCAACAACATCAAAAATAACACTTTTATACGCTCTCCAGATCTTGGTTTCATCCACCCATTTTGAAGGCTGCCTATTATTTCCTAGCTACATCAGTCATCCCCTCTGCAAGCAGACAGGTAAACGGAAGAGAGCTGTCATACAAATAAAGTATGGTGCAAATACTCTACAGCTAATGAACTTATGAAGAAGCAAGGCTTCATTTCTCTGAATATCTCATCTAGTATTTTCACAAATGAAATTCTTGAGGATGTACTGACAAACAGTTAACATGCAAGCAAGTTCCTAATAGAGCCTGTGTGACAGGAAGTGCAGGTGTATGCACAGCCTGGCGTACTTACGGTGAGGAAAGGAGCCCCGGCAGACAGCCTTGTTGAGGACAGTTACCAGGAACATGTGGCAGTTCTTAAAATCAGATTCCATCTTCTCTATGGATTCCATCCTACAAAGAAGTACAACAGAGGTACACTCAACAGTCGAGCAACTGTCACCTTCAAAATGTCACCAAAACCTCACAGTGGATGGCCGAAGTGCTCTTTGCACAGCATTCTGTCTAGATCTTAAAGACTCCGGGGTTGCAGCTTGGAGTGTGCCAGCGAGCTCTCACCAAGGGAGGGAGAAGACGTAGCTCACACCAGTCACTCCTTTCCTTTTTCCCTCTCCCAGAACACAACGCAGATGACGTCAGTTGTGATTTTGTCCTGCTACATCCAAGAGCGTGCAGCCTCATGCCATGAGTTTCAGAATCTAAAATCGACCCTCAAATTATTTCTGACATTTTGAATCAGACAGCCACTCCCCATAACTTCCTAGTGCCACAGGAGACCAGGGTCCAAGTGCTACCTAATGCCTGTGCCAAGGGAAATTGGTCTTGAAAAATATGGATGTGAGCCAGTCCGCACCAGCTGGCCTCGGGGCCACAGATCAGTCCTTGAGTGCTAGGCACAGCCTTGGAGACTTGCCCACTATCATTTACCCTTCGAGCAGCAGTTTTGACAAGCAAAAAGCAGAAAATATTATTTTTAAGACTGTCAAAGTGACAGCTTGGGGAACAACAGCTGATTCACAGACTGACACATCGATCTTATCTTGGAAATTTCAGGTGGGTTTCTACCTTCAGTCATGGCCCTAAGCAAGCACATATCTTCTCTAAAAATCCCAACTATGATCAACTGTGATCCCCATCCCAGGCTGGTTTTACAGAAAAGGTACCACAGGAAAGGAGAAATCAAAATTAACTTCAGATTTTACCGAAATTATAAGATTTGAACACTTGAACTAAGGAATCAAACATTCTGCATTACCTCACCCCAAAGTCAGCTTTCAGAGACTTCAACAGTTTCACATTTTTACCTTGAAACTGTGAGAAAAGCTTTGTTAGAAATTAGAAAAATAAGGGTGTTTAGAGAGTAGCTTTTAGATTTTTTTGTTATTTATTTAGTTATTTTTAGGAAAAACAAAAGGGTATTGCCTTCTAGGATGAAGGCCGTGCTAAATAACCCCACCTTTCATGCACCAATTACTGAATGTCAGCATCTGGCTGCCTACGATTTTAAATCACAGGCAGGAAACATGATCATAAACCACGCGTATGAACCTCTCGCTTTACCAATATGAACAAACATGAATGAAAGGAAAGCCCCTCTTTGTTGCTATGTTCTACAATCTTTTCAAACACTTTAAAGATACGTATGAATCATGCTTTTAATTAGAAAATGCCAAATATACTCTAGCAGAAGTGCATGAAACTTGTTATGTTCTACCTAAAATAAATTTCGTTTTTGCTAAGAAATAGTCATTAGGCTCTGGCATCTTCGGGTAAACACTGAGTTAAGTCTCACTACTTCACACACAAAAAAATCTCCAAAGCACATTCTGAGCTGTGAAACCATGACCATGTACAATTTTAGGTATGCATACTTACTTCCAAGCCCCCAAACCAGCCTGCCAACGGTCTGCAAACATCAGCACCAAATTCAACACTTTCATTATAGCTTCCTTCACAAAGCTCACCTGAAGTAGCATTTCAAACAAGAGGAGGAACAGTTAGATATTCTGTGTTAAGAGGACCTACGTATTGCAATGCATACATCAACTGCAAGGTAGACAGCATCACTGCTACTACATTATTTTCTCGTTCCACTGAACCAACACGTCAAATATTCCATCCCCACACCCACCTTTTCTCTCAGTAGGCAGCGATCATGGATTGTAGAGAGGTATCTGTAATGGATCTTTATCAACTGATCCAAATCTTTGGCTTCTTCTACCTGGTGCTGGAACTCCAAGCCTGTACTGTGAAGAATCTTAAAGAGAAAGCCGCCACTATTACATTCCGTGTTGCACACAAGTACTTCAGACTCACTGCCAAGACTTTTTTTTGAGAGCCAACAAATGCCTGATTCATTCACTCTTCCCTTTCCCATCTCAGAGCCAAGGCTCAGCCTCCCAGCTACTATACAGTAAAGGCTCCTCTCCCAACTCAGCGACATTCTTTGTGTAGACGGGAACACCACTGCTGCACAGAGGCAGATACTATCCCGCAGGAACCACTTTGGCCTACATAACGCCACTAAAGGCCAAAAAAGGCAGTAATGGAGCAGACATGCACCTAGAGGTGTTACCTTTGTTTTAGAGAAGTCATACACAAACTTTCTGATCTGCGTACTAGAGATTTTTGAGAAGGATTCATTTACTTGAAATGTCTGCAGTAACACTTTCACGAGCAGTCTCTGAAGAGACTAACAGCTTACAGAAACCTCTTCTGGCACAACTGTGCACTGCCACCAGCAGAAACAGCCCAAAAGAAAAGAACTAATAATAAATGATCAGTCTGCATGTCAGAACTCAGTCAGAACTGCTGAAGTGTTGTTAGAATTACTGATTGTAAGTGGCCACGGAAAAGCTGAAATATTTTTAGGTCAAAATCACTTTGCAGAATGGACATAAGAATAAGATTTTGCTTTTTAGTTGTATCTGCCCGGTCTGGATAGTTTTAAAGAAAAATTCCTACTGCATCTTCAGTTACAGGTTCTTAGCACAGATGAAATTATGATATAGGACAAACCCTAGTCATGATGTAGTTGTGCAGGCTGTTAACGAAATGCATCAGTTTCACTCTCAAGAGGAACATGCGATGTATTTGTTGTTTTATGCTTTCTGTTTGCGGTCCAAATAGAGGAAGCGTTCCTTGTTCTAATAAAGTTCCTTCCTTACCCTGTGGGTTTTCTGCAGCACAGACTAGTTCTGAAAAGAAAAAGGCACAAGTATTAAAATGAAACGTTTATGAAGACAAACTCTAGCTAAAATGTTACTTCAAACTGATTTTTTTTTTTATTTCTTATGCATGATACACTGATATAACATTTTTCCTGCAATTCAGATGTTTTATTAAAATGTAGCAGCAATACACTGAAATAGTTTGAGAGTCTATGTGCAATGCAATTCGATAAATACTAGAATAGGAAATGCCATTTAAGAGCCAGTTATGTGAAAATATAAAATATATATATATGTTAAAAATAAATGCCTATACTATGTTCACAAAGGGGAAAATAGTTAAACACAAGGCCTTATCCATAAAGTCTGAAGAACAGAAAACTACACATGCTTAGGAACAGAAATATTTAACTGTTGTACAAAACACAAGTGAACCATCAACTTTCTATTTTGTTTTTCTAGAACAAGAATTGTGTGTTCACTCCATACGGGAAAGGAAAAGCATAAACATTAATACAGTGAAGATCGCACCAAGAGATCTCCTCCTACCACCCTCAAATATTTAAATTGTACTTTGTACGCATTCCTATCTAGTTTACTGTTTCAGTCTCAATTCCGGCATTTTTTCACCTTGTTTTCTTAATTTGTTTGCGAGATATTACACATAAAAGCTTGGTCTGTGAATAAAGCAAAACATCAGGGTGCGGTAGACAGGTCTTTCAACAGCAAGGCCTGAAGAACGCAATAACAAGTTTCAGTATAAGCTCCCTAGATCTGAACAAAGAGGCAAAGGGAATGCATGAATCAATAGTGTTGTCCCTGAGGCTGAAGAGATGTATTAAGCAGGGCGTGTTCTTCACATCTGATTTGTGAAGCTGACAGAGACGAATACTTCACAGAATGAATCAAACTCCTCACTGCAGAAAGCAGCAGACTGTTTATATCCCCAGACCACAGACAAGTTTTTAGAGCACCTTTCATTGAAACAGTTTCCTACCGTCAAATCGTAAAACGTCCAGACTGTACTTGGCCCACTTGATTTGCAGTAAGAGCAGAAACACTTGATTGTAAATTTTTTGGCACTCTAAGCTTATAACTATGTCCACAGGCCAAGGAACCTGAGAACAGCAGAGGATAAGACAGCAAGACAGAAAAGACAAGACAGAAAAGGCAGCTCACATTAATGCAACACTTCCAAACTGTTCCCGAATAAAAACCACAGCAACATTAACTTAGGACACCCCACCTTATAACTTAATGTCAGGCCATCCAAGGTGTGGACAGGCAGCTTCTTCTTTGCTGTGTCAACACTTTCAAATGAGATAGCCAACCTACGCAAAGAAAGAAATGTTCTTGTTGGTTGTGACCTAGTTGAAATTGGTGGCTACCCGCATTGGACATTTTTTATTTCTTACCATTAAACATCAACTGTCTGATTTCATCTGACAGAGACGTGTTGAAAAGATGACAACAGCTCAAAGTTTCATTAAAACAGATTCTTGTAATGAATACACAATAATTAGCACTGCAGTATGCAGGTGAAAAGGATCAGTGTCAGTGGATGTGAAAGAAACCGTAACTGAAGTATATTTTGCAGGATTTTACCTTGAACTGTCCTCCGGGTAGCGTTGCCCCACTGCTTCTTGAAGCTGAACATTTAAGAAAGCAACATTCTGCCATGTTTCCTTTTCTCTAATTTTGTCAAAAATGGATGTATAGAAGTCATACATAGTATCTCCAGCTTCGAGTAAGAAGAAGTTTCTCATGGCCTGCAAATACTCTACAAGCCTAAACAGAGAAAAGTATTCGACATTACCTACATCCTCATCACACAAGTGAAATCAAACAGCTGTTACAGGAACAAAGCCTTAAAAACCCTTCACTCGAAGAACTCAGCACAAGTTTTATATTACCCTAACTGAATGTCAGATTAAATAAATACCTCCCAGCCTCCTAAAATTTCTCCCCCAGTTTCAAACAACAACACTACTAAAAATACTGCCTCAAACAATTTCCCTGTCGAGCATCCACTAGGACAAACAATGGCTTTGCTGTCGGTTTAAGCTAGACCAAGGTTTCACTCATGACCATTTTGGATGCCCCCTTCTTTAAGGATTTTCTAGTTGGTTATCAAATTGCAGTAGAAGCACAACATACTTCAAGGCTTTACAACGAAAATCCTCAAAAATCCTGCTTTTAGTACACAGCATACCATGGGTAATCAGAAACGTCACGGAAAAATAGATTTACGTTCTTACCTATAATCCTTCTTTAACGTTTGCATGAGATTACCACAGCATTCCAAGTACTGCTTGTCTATGTGAGGGTAAAGGCAAGACCTCAATGTCAGCTCAAAAGTCTGGCAGGTGACTGATTCTGAGGATCTGTCCACACAAACATCCCCACCTGTAAACTTCTCGTGGAAGTCACTCTGTTCCAAATACAACCTTCAAAACAAAACAAACAAAATACTTCGGGAAGAGTGCACATAATTAATACAATGTATAAAGGAAAAATGGAAATCTTTGGAAATTTTAATTAAAATTGGGTCCTCTCCTCTAAAAAAAAAAAAAGTATTGCTGAATAAAAGCTGTTACATAACTGTTAATTGAAACTGCTATATTGAAACAGTTTTAATATTATGCACATCTATGTAATATAACCCCAATATTATACAGCCATGTAACTGTTAACGCATCAGTTGTTAGTTCCGTAACAAAATGTCCAGGCATAAGAATAAGAACAAGGATGGCATCCTGTAACCACTCAACTGCTAAAGGAATAATTCTGTAAAACAACACCAAGCTCAAGCACGATACAGCTCAACAAAGCCCTTATAGCAGTGGCCTCTAAAACTACACTATGCATATACAGTAGCCAGATGAACTCCCAGTAAAGGAATATCAAATTAAAATAATAATAATAAAAAAATGAGGCACCTTAGATATGGGAAACCTGTATTATCTGTCGTATGATACCCTAGGAAGAGTGCGTCTGCAGGCTGCCTACATTTACTAAGTTTAGTTATTTTGTCACAGAAAAGATGAAATTATAATTACAATGTTTGAAAAGCTGCTCAGTAGCTGAACCCACCATAAGAGGAAGCCTGGCTCGCTGCAGGTGTTGCCCTGGCAGACGGGCTGAGTCAGACGCTGCATTAAGCTTGGCACCTCACTTTAACCAACGGATCAGTCCCAGTGAACAAGAGAAGCAGTGGAGTCTTTAGCTACTCCTAATTATGGTTTCTTTGAAACAAACTTCTCCTAAGACTGATCTGAACAGAAGTAAATTGCCAACTAGTATTCAGGAAGCACATAAATAGCTATTTCTTACTTGCAATGACAAAAAAAAAAAACAAAAAAAACTTTTTTCAGAGTTAGTCTTTCCTGCTAATTCTCAAGGCATTTATAATCTCTGTGTATCTTCCCTCTTCATGAAGAACATTTATACAGTTAGCATGAATTTTGAAAGGCTTTTAAATTCTTTAACTATAGCACAACTGAAGCTGCATTCTTCAAAGAATATACTTGGTGTACACTGTATACACAGATTTCAAGCAGGCAAATTTAAAATTTACAGTTTACAACAGCATTCACTACTAAAACACTCATTTATGTGCTGAAAAGGTTATGAAAAAGACTGCTCCTAGTTTCTACACTACCAGATATCAACAGCAGATTCCTCACTGATCTTGGCTGGTCTCCTTCAGCTAAGCACAAGGGTGGAGTTAACAAAGACTCTGCCAGTGCTTATTGGTGCTCCTCTTTTCTCTGTGCTTGCTTGTTTTCTGCAAGCCATAAAAATCTGGTTGGTCACTGAGCAGAACACTGCTCTCAGCAACACAGCAGGAAGATCCCTCACCTAGTGGTTATTCACTTACCTGGCAAAATTAATAGCCAGCAGTGGGTCATGGACATCATCCAGCTCCAAGTGTCTTTCTGCTATAGACTGCATCTTTATCAGGCTCTGCTTTGTGGCCTGCTGCTCTGTGATAGCATCGGGAACGGACTCCTCCCCATGCCGCAGGCGAGACTGCACCGATTCCAGGAAGAGCGTATACAGACTCTTCCTTTCAGCATCTAAATCGGGCAAGGTGTTTCATGGCAAGACTTATTGTTAGAGAAAACATCACCTGAACCACAGGAACTGCAGAGTCCAGCATTCACTTGATCTACTTTAACAAACTGAATATAGTCCGCTACCCACAAACCTGCTTAGAACTAAATATTGCTAAATCAGTAGGAGTAGCCCAAGGCCTGCAGTCAGCCTTATGTTCAAATGCACTGCTAACCAGAGACTGTCAGACCTCCTTCCTCCAACTGTAAAAGCAATTAATTCCGAGAGGCTAAATCAACCCTGCACCCTTCACTAGAATACATCTTATTCTCACATCAAAGAGGGAAACAAGCCTAGAGAGATTCCAAGGTAATTCAACGCTCTCTATCAGTCACAGAGAAACTGCATAACCAGAAAATGTATTTTGTCTCCTCCGTAAAAATCAACATTGATTATACTGCTGTTATTATGTTTCACAATCATTAAAAAAAAAAATCCTAGAACAGATATTCATAAAAATGTCAATATATTTTTCTTCTAATTATTAGTAAGCTTTCTTTTGTTGAAGAATTTCTGTACGCTACCTCAAAATTGTTCAACCATTTCATAATGGAAAACAACTATTTAAGCCAAAGAAGTTTTACTGTTAGAACACACCGGCTGTGTTTGTTTGTCTCATAACAAATGAAATGTTCTGGGAGCACAGGAAAACAAGTCTAAGAAAATCTGAAGCAATAAAAGGTGAAGGAAATGATCTTTGTTCTCTTTGTTCTCGTCACTTGTTTGCACTGAGGAGTAACTGTTTTCCACCAGACCCCAATTACAAACCGTGATACTGAGATGTAACAAGGCCAGTTGTCCTACTCTAACACCACAGGACGAACACCATTAGATAAATTCCCTACGGCAGGGTGTTCCACACTGTCAGCTCACCCCTTGAGGCCGCCTGCTGCGGCGAGCCGTCTTTGCACTGCAGGTTCTTCAACAGCTGCATGGATTTTCCAGCCATGATGATTTGCTTTAGCACAGGTTTCAGGAAAGAGACCATAGTGTGCTGCCTGCTTGAAGGGGCCTGATCGCTGCCAGAGCTGGCGCTGGCGTTATCACTCATCTTCTCTTCATTCTCTGTCTTTTCTGACACACTATACAGCGTGTAGGTCGCATACCAAAAATCTCTGTGATTAACCGGAACATTTTTGTTTCTGCAAAGAAATTTAAAAAAAAAAAAAAAAAGCTGTTGAGTATTTCCCTTTTTAAAAGATGAATCTTCTTTATTAGAAGACGCATCTTCATCTTTGCCCTGTACTTTCTTTTAGAACAGTCAAGGAGCACTTTCAAACCAAGCGTGACCGCTATTGGCATGCCTACCTCTGAATGATGAACTCCTTTGCAGGATCAAACAAGTTACCGTGGACTATCCACTCATCCACCGTCTGCAAGTACGGCCGCACAGTCTCAACCCAGAGAGAGAACAGAAGGGACACCTGAATGTAAAGGGAAAATAAAACCGATTTTTTTAGTAAATATTACAAGCAACATGGCAAAGTCCAACCTGTTAACAGTGCAACAGTAAGTTGATAAGATACACACAGAGATTTTAAAGATAAAATACTGAGCTAAAAATTACAGCTCTAGCAGTTTCAGTGGAAGCATGAATTGTGCACGTTTCCCCTTTTTACTTTTGTCACTGCAGTTAGACACAAACAGCAACTTTAACTATTTTCACTCTTACATCCCTTCAATGGAAACTGATGGTCATAAAACACGCTGTGGTTTTATAACGTTGAAAACAGGGACACCACAGGGCACACTGACACCTACTATATTTTCACTAGTATAATCAACAAGTTAATGTAAAAACAAAACAAACAAACCTAATTATGGTTTCAGTATTAACTGAATTGTGTACCAGTAGAAACACCCTTAGGGGAAAACTGTTTCCTGGCTCCTTTCACAATAGCTCTCTGGCCTCTGATTCCAAACAGTTGCTCCCTTCAGTCCCCAAAACCACACTGCTGCTTATCAATCTCACTTTGCGCAGGCTGTCTTGTCAGAAAGCAGGAGTTCATGATGGCTGCCAACTGTGGTCCTGAAGGCTGGTGTACTCAGCCTCCGGGAAGAAACGTAAGTTACACCCAGTTCGGGTGTGTGGTTCTGCGAAGGAAGGACAATTTCCCCTACCGTTTGCTCGGACGCTTCTCCAACACTGTCATATTCCAGAATGGCTTTGTAGAGAGTATTCAGCAGATGAGATGCTCGTACAACGTTTCTAGTGTCAGGGGGCACTTCTGCTACTCCAGTGCTAAAAACTTTGTGAAGTACCTTCAGCTGGGCCAGCCGCGGAGCCAGCTTATCTATCACTATTGAAAGTGTGACCGTCTTGTCTAGGAAAAAAGAAAAAAGAAAGAGATGTACAAGAGTAACATCCGACAAAAATTCAAATGTTGGCAGTGTTATTAATGAGGTTTTAAAATGCAGCACGGCATCTTTCACAGTTTCAAAACCTATCTGTGTAATGCTTAGCATGCTTTTGTCTTATCAAAATCTCCTCGTGTGCCTCCCTCTTGTAAAATCTCCCTTGCACTGTACCTTTGTTGATTATGCATTTTTCAATTTCAGTAAGTTCTTCTTTAAAGCTAATGAAGTATTTATATAAGGCCCACATAAAAGCTTGGTAAGTCCTGAACGGGGCTTCAGTGGTTTTCTTGGAAGTAGAAACGTTTTCTGGGCTGTGTCCCATCACTTCATCAATAAACTTCTGCAGTCTAAACACAACTTGACCATACGCTGCTATCTGCTCCAACACAGATCTCAAGCAATTCTAGGGAAAAAAAAAACAAAAACATTTTTTATAATGAGCTAATAAAAAATTGTATTTTATAAAGCCTAAAAATTAAATCCCAAGATGTTTCTCTGAATTGAAATGCAATAAAATTCTGCCATCTCTGTCACTTCACCACATTCTCGCACAGAAACAGCCCATCCAGTTTTATTAAATCAAGTGTGTTTTGACTAAATGAAGAACAATTACAGAAACATTCTTTTTCCACAAGCAGTTTAACTTCCTTCCCACCACTAACATCTTCCTACTGACAGATACATTTGGCTGAGGTTCAGAACTTACGTGGGTTAAATGCGTTACAATGATATCGCTCCGCACGGCCACTTTGCCGTCACTCAGCTGAAATATAAAAAGCTTTTTCACTCCCGAAAGCAGCCTTCAAAAGAAACAAAAAGAGTGATGCTTTTTCCCCCTCAGTGGACTCATAATGATATAATTAATAAAAGAATCAGCTCTACCTTGCCCACATTTTTTTCTTCCAATGAAAGGGGACCACTGACCAACCATAATGCTACTGGTACCGTAAGCTGTTGCTAGAGCAGGAACAGCAAAACACTGATGCCAGGCAAATGTGTCCTAAAGTTCCCTTCCGGATGAGATATTTTCCAGCTAGGGGATGAGTCAAACCTGCTTTGCAAAACTGGACACTGTATTAGAAGACCCTAGGGGTGGGATGAGAACAAGTTGGTTCTTCCCAACGGCAAGACCCGAGGAACCAGCACATTGCAGCCGCAGTAATTATTGTTTGTCAGTCCCAATGGCTACATGCACACTAGCAGCATCTTCGCTGTCAGCAACGCTGGATGCTAAAAGCCCAGTAAGAATTCTTTCTTCAGACACAACTTCACAAATAGACATCTTATCTCCTTGAACGAGGATATCAGAGCACGGCAACGTGAAACGCAAGCTTTCTGCTGCTGCGCTTACCAAAGGGTCTCCCGTATGACCTGCGTCTCCGTGACCAGCGTTCTCTCTTCCGGCACATATAAAGGGTCACTGGTGTACAAGTGGTGGTCCCTTGTGAAACACCAAATGAGAACGGTTTAAGGGGTGAGCTCAGGGGTGAATGACCTGGAAGTCAGCAACAATCTTAAGGCTCAGCTTTGCTCTGATTATATCTGGGTAGACACAATGCTCACTTAGACATTTTCAGCAGATAACGAATAGAGATTGTTTTCACACTGTTACACAAACTGCTGTGGAAAACATTCAAACACCATCTACCTGTACAGAGCAAGGCAAACAGTTAAGTAGGAAATACCTGAAGTACTGAACCTGAGATGTATTTTTATTTTTAACTGACCCTTGATTATTTATTATTTCACATTCAATGCTATAAAAAGTTACGGAGATATTTTCTGTTCAAGACACTAAGTTAGAAAGCAAAATATCATTTTCCCTAACCCGTATCATCAAATTCATACTTTTATCTCAAAGGTCTGCTTAAGGAATGGAAACTTCGACAGCCAACTAAGGACTTTTCCCTATGATCCTGTGCTGCACAACTCTTTGTAAATCTTCCCCAATATTTTTCACATTTTAGTCATGTATACGGTGATTACTGAGTTTTGTATTGTTTTCACTTACTAATATTATCAGTGGCAATATCTACGTAACCATGTTAAAAATTCAGAAATCCAAATCAAGTAATACTGGTTGTCTATTTGTCCTACATCTGCTAGCAGAACTTTGCAAAACAAGTCGTACTGCTTTATTTGTAACTGATTCCCTATTACTTACTGAAGACTTTGGCTCATAACTGGCTAAGAAACTAACTGACGCTAAAATAAACTTAACTTCCTGATTGAGAAATTCATTAAGTTAAGGAACCAAAGACAAATCTAATGATTTGTGTTAATGCAGTACTGGGGATCAGGCATTGGTTTTGGAGGTGTCTGTTTGTTTGTTTTAATTTAACTTCTCTCATTTTCTTTCCAACATCACGAAGGACTGTGATGATAGACTTCTGTAGATTTTTTCCACACAAGTGTTAAAGACTAAAGCTACAAGTGTGCTTTGTACAAGTACAAAAATAAACAAGAAGTTTACTTTTTGGCAACTCATTATTTCCAACACCATTTAGAACCCACCTACATCCTCAGAGACCTTCGGAAGGATCCGCTCAAAAAGAATTCAACAATAGCATTTGCTGCTTTGAAAAAGGAAAACTCTCTGCCTGAGATGACAAATGTAATAAAAACTATGTAAACGGAAAATAACCTATTAATACAAAAAAAGAAAAAGCTCGTTTGTTCACCTTATTCACCTGTACCCTTTTAACTACAAATTCTGGTTTTAACCAACCCAGTAGTAACTCTAACAGCTCTGTACTTCCAGAGAAAAGATGTTCCACAAAGCCACTATTTAGCACTACATGCCAGTAAGGAATACGTAAGTGCTATTGTTTTCTTACCAGACTGCAGCTAGGTTGGAGTGCAAGTGCAAACTGTGTGCGAAGCGAGGAGCTCTTCCTGTCCAGTACTGAGGAACCACGTGCTGCTCCAGCCAGCTGCGGGCGTCAGGTTCACCCACTGTGAAAACACGCGGTGAGGGAGGTATGTTTCACTCGTTCAGGAAATGCTTATACAAACACAGGGAAAGGTTATTAACCAGCCTGCCCGCTCCGCTGCAGCAGCACAGATCTTTTCAAAGAAATGACAATTTTCAACTGCTCGCATGCATGGTATCACCGTGCACGACTGAATTTACATAGAAATAAATGTCTCATCTCCTAAAAGCTGCAACAGTCCTAATAAACAGATTTGGAGATTGATGTAGTTTTCAACTCTTCCTCAGGGTATGCGTTTCTATTTCAGGCAATTCTCACATGACATACACAAATCAAAGCTGACTTAAAAAATATACCGCCAAATACCACCAGCTTTGCTACTGTGTTCCTTTTTACCACGTATTCAGTATATTACCTAAAAGTCCTTTTTTCTTCAAAGTTACCAGGAAAACTTTAACTAACCCTAGTTAGACAGCTCCTGCTTATGCAGACTACGATCATTCCAGTCTTCTTATGTAAGACGCCACGTATCCTACAATATTCCGTGTGAAAATATACAGCCACAGCAAATATTGGCGGAAGCTACTCAATAGTAAGCCACTGGTGTTTCAATGAAATAAAACTAATCTTTCAAAAATGTTTCATACCTGGAGCTGAGTCAATTGCTTCTGTGGCCACCCAGACATTCTTGCAGCATTCTGACACTTACTAATACAAATGTACATTACACTCATAAAGCTGCATGCTACATTTACTATGTAAACTCTCAATTCTGTCTTGGAATATTCATGTATATTTCCACACACACATAAAAAAAGAAATAGAAGCCTTCTCCATTAACTTCAACAGAAATTAAACCAAGCTTTCCATGTTGCAACTTCACTGTGAAAAAGGGAACAAGTGGCAGCGAACAGGCAGGTGCACCTTGAAATTACGACTGCAGGCGTACTGCAGTACCTCGCTAAGCAATAATCAAGCAATATTAGCTTGCAAAATCGGAGTACGTACGGTTACGTTAGAAGACTTAAAGCTTACTCTAACCTTTCCAGGAAACATTAGGTACTGTTTTCTTGTTTGGATCCTGGTCTTCTAAAGGTGTCCTGTCTACTTGAATACCCGAGTCCTCCCTGCTCAGAGGCTGAGTATCCTCCTCCTCTTCACTCTCTCCAGACCAATCCTAACAAGGGTAACAGAGCACGCTTCAGTACAACATAAAGGACAGATCTATAGTCAGTTCCCATGGACCTGTGAAGCCAAACGTAACATGTTACTTTCGTTCTTTCACTACAAAGTCAATTCAGGACATTCAGACTAATGTAACTGTCTCTCAGAGACCGGTTGAAGTTATATTAACTTAAAGCTGCAAGTTTCAGGTGGAAGAAGCATTTGTATGGATCTGTGATGAAATCAAGCACAATTGGTCTTAGGTGTAGAATAAAACACACGCTACTGACGTTTTAGCACTGTATTCCACACGCTCAGAATCACCAGAGAAGGCTCTGCTGATACTGTTGTGGTTTTCAAAGTTATCAGCAGACCTTCTTTGGAGACTCAAGATGTAGTATCACCTCCTGAACCTCCTCTGCTTCCTTCCTACCACAACTGCTCACAATTCTGGCAACACTCTAACTTTCACAAGTCTATGTTAGGATGATCTGGGAAATCCACATGTATCCCACTGACTTCCTGCTGTGGAACCATTGCCTGGAAACCCGCTGTCATCCTAAACTCCTCTTGTCATAATATATCCGACCTTGATGCTAATAAATTGTCACACCCCTCTACACTAGGACAACACTTGGCTAAGTAGGAGAGAGGTCAGAAGAGCGTACTGGCTGCCAAAGGAAAGCATTTTTTTCCCTGAAACATTTCAGGGCAATTAGAACTGGGGAGTGGAAGTTCCACAGGAAGTTCTGACTGGGAGCAGGCAGTGGGGTCAGCAGAAGGGGCCAGCTTAGCTGCTGGACTAAGTCAGAGCCGACTGAAGAACAGAATCTCAGAATCTCTTGTATTCCTGCTACTCTGCTCTTGTCTGTGTGCATTTCATGGTGCAAAGCAAGAAGCAGCACGCTGGGGAATCCTGTAAGAATCGATGCTAGCAGAGCATACGAGCCAGAGCAACTCAACCAGGCCTCCAACATGCTTTAAAACAATTTATGCACTTATTTTCTTTTACCTTAAGAAATTACTTACTGGTGAATCTACGCCTGGGCCAAAGTAAATTTCTTCTCCTTCCAGCAAATACTTTCCCCAGTCAAATTTTTCTTCCTTTTCTAGAAGTATAAATAAATAAATAAATTTAGTATTTAGAAACTTAAGTATCACGTTACTCTGACTTTCTTTTCTTCTAAAAACATTTCCAAAGATAAAATCACCTTTTTACTCTAAATCTAGAACAAAAGACATTCCACTTAAGGTTACACCACTGGTCCTTTAACAAGGTTACACACTTCCAACACGACACACCAATTGTGGTATCAGGCCATGTGTATTCCTTATTGATTAATTCTCAGTGTTGTTGTTCATACACTCAAAACATGCAGCACAGCGTGCCATCAGCATCGTTACCTCTATTGTTATGCTACCCTACACTTCTGTCCTGGAAAAACATGCAAGAATACAACACATTATTTATTGTGATTACTCTGCTTTAGCTTGGCAGAGACATTCTAAATGTGTAATTTACATGTGCACAAACATTCTGGACTGCAAACAACAATACAGCAAGAATAACCTTACTCTCCTAAAGACACCGCATATCCGTGATGTGCTGTACTTTAAAAGTAACAAATCACACTTACAATAAATTATATCTTAAACGTGAAGCTTACTCAACTGTAATTAGTGCTGTTTGAGATAACCTCTTCATATTCACATTCCTGGAACGGGCTGAAAGTGCATTCAAAACACCGCCGAGGGAATGTGCAGAGATCATTCAAAAAGGAATCTTGAGATGCAAGATTTGCTTTAGGTTAGTCTGAAATATTCTTCTTTCAGTCTAAGATACAACACTGTAAACAAATGGGGGATGGCATCCACTCAAACTTAAGCACAAGCCTCACCTCAGGCACCGAGTGAAACCGCCCGACTTTAGAACGCGGGCAACTCAGGTCTCCCTCTGGAAACCTTCAGAGGTATTTTACCTTTCCCTGGCTATATTGGGAACACAGGAACTGACGTTACACCTCCTATTGAGGTGCAAGACAGAGACTGAGGACAGAAACTAGCTGTCTGTCTTTGGCATGTAAGAGCTCCCAAGGTACTTTGCCAGCTGAAAACTTAATTATTAAACAAAACATAAATGGGGGTAGGAAGAGCTATTTGCAGGCTATTTAAAATGTATACATCATAAAAAAACACAATCAGTAATGCACCTTGATGGGAAGGCGATAACAAAAAGGAGAGGAGAAATGGCCATGGTATCAGATTGTATTAACTTGGTATGTCTCTTATTAGCAACACAAACATCTAGTAAGCTTACCTGCTTCTTTTTCTCTTGGTTTTTCCACATAGGTGGTGTTGGATGGAGAATCAGACAAACATAACAGAAGAGACAGTATGGCATAATGCGTATCTGTCTTCAAAAGACATCAGGAAAAAAGCAAGTCAGTAAGTGCCCTAAAAGATTTCGGTCAGGAACAGATGCAGCCTACTATCTGTAAGAACGCTCCGCGTTAATTCCCATTCCTCAGTCCTGAGCCAAAACAATAAAACACGCAACATGGTATCAGACATCGCCAATTCTTTCCTGCCCACTAAGGGGCTGATCAATACGCGAGTATTTCGAAAGCAGCCTACACTGCTCTTACTGAGCTGCTAATCAGACACTATGGAAAAGAGACGAGAGGAACCCAGAACTGCTGTGAAAGCAAGAAGCCACCTGAGGCCAGGGGCAGTGCGCACAGCTCCATCAACATGGGCGCAAGAGAGACGGACACGAGCAACGGGCCTGCACACATCTGAGCCGTATTTCCCACGTTCATCTGGCCTGCCATTTCCAACAGAGGCTGAAGTGAAGTTAGCTAAAAACACTCTGCTAACCGGCTGACATTTCAATACCATGCTCACATTGTCAGCCCTCATGTGAAAACCTACACAAAGCGTGAAGGATGCATCTCGCACTCTGGCACTGTGCTAACGCAGCTGTGAAGCAGCCCTCCAGTCAGGCCAGAACACGACACCAGCAGGGGGACATGGCAGAGGCTGGTGTTACCGTCTGCCTCCTGATATTTGCCCAGAGCACAACCACTGTTGCCAGCAATGCGATTCTTCTTACTGCACTAAGATTTTTCTTTGGCCTGATTCTGACTTTCCAGAGTTCTTCAGCAGACCGCTTCAAATCCAGCCACATGGATATCCTGCTACCTACATCCTATATATACTTTGACTTAAAAAAAAAAAAAATAGGGAAAACTTACAAAGCTCTTTGATAACAAGATCCACCTCTACTCCTAAAAAAAAATTCTCAACTTTCTGATACAGCAGCATCACACTCAACTAGCCAGTATTTATGGAATACAACATGTTCCCACTGAACATCACTGACTTCAAGAGTTTGTCAAAGAACTTCAGCAGCTGCCAGCAGAACCACAGAAGAGAGCTGGTGGAAATGGTAAATGCCCATCTCCCCAGTTATGTGACACTGCTGAAAACTACATTCAGTTTCACTTCCCCAGTATGAGACACACAGTATCTCCAGCTGTACTCCAGTTGCAACTTCAAAGAAAAAAGCCTCTTTCAAGTCTCAGGATACTTGCAGCATTGGAGGAGAAAGTGCTTGCTTGGGCTTTTGTTTTTAATTTTTACAAAGTGTATCAAAGGCAAAACAGACACACACAGTCTGGGTGAGGAAGCTGTACTCCAGGAGCACTCTGTCTGGGAATAACAAAACCAAAAAGTCCAGACTCATGACTTAAGGTACGTATTTGGGCAAAGCGCAGGAACTGCTCAGCTAGCCGTTGTTTCAGAAGAGACGGGAATTCAGCTACAGCTGTACAATGCTGGCCACAAACATCTGCTCTGCAATGAAAATACGTCCTGCAAGTCACAAAACCACGCATTCTGGAACCCTGAAAATAAACCTATGTCTAAAACAAATGGGGAAACTAATGGGGAAACTACAGAACACAACTCTGAAAATCCATGACCTGAAAAGCAACCACAAACCCCGCTGCTATGTCATCTGAAATTTCCAACACAACACTCCAAGAGAAGCCCACTTCAGCAGTGCAAACGCAAGAGTGCTAGAAAAAAAAAAAAAAAAGAAGGAAATTGAAACACACATACTTTTGTTTCTTCAACGCTTGGGAGTGGTGAATTCAGAAATTTTTCTGTTAGCCTCTTCCAGCTTGCAGCCTTTCCAAGGTCAGAATGAACTATCAGTTTTTCATGTATTCTAATAAAAACAGAAGTATCAATAATGCTTCAAAAAAAGTTAACTGATCCCCTATTACTCCATAAACATAAAACTCACCCTTCTATCGTCCTCTCTACTTTATGACTGTTCACATCAAGGAAACGGTGAAATCTGTGTAAGAAATCTGTATTAGAATACGCTTGATAAGGAAACTCATGGAAGAAAGAAAATAAAGCTGGTTTACATATATAACGCCAAATTCATCATCTTATTTTCTGTTTAAGAAAGCATAGTTAACCCAGCAACACCATTACGTGCCATGACAATTCATCTCCGTGCCTCTTATCTCAAGGAGGATTAACAACCATCCACCTCGAAGACGCGAAAATGGAATGCAGCTCACGTGTGACCAGCCGTTTCAGATGAGTGGAAATGACTGCAATAACAGCAAGGTAAGCAACTGAAGTACGGCACCAGGGAAAACAAGTAGGGCAAGGAGATCAACAAAATCATTGTCAAAGTCATCTGTGCCCAACGCACCCAAATTCTCTGCGAGCTGCACCACAGGCACGGGCAAAACAGACACCCGCATGGGAAGGTCTGGAAAGCTAAATGAAAGTCCCTGTACATGGCAAAGGACAGCGCTGGAGACAAAAGAGCCTAATCAACCGTGTCCATGGCAGAGGGGTTGGAACTAGATGATCTTTGAGGTCCCTTCCAACCCAAGCCATGCTATGATACCATGATTCTGTGATTCTACTCAATCCAGCCAAACCACAGGCCACCGAGGATACCATGTATGGGGGTGAAAAAACAAACCTGGGAAAGGTTATTACAACAGATTTTGCAACAGAAGTTTAACCAACCCAGTCTGGACAGACAACCTAAAATCACCTCACAAACACAAAAAGAAGCATCTTAAGCTTTTTCGGTAATATGGGAACATCATCCATTGCAGACAGCTACCACACTGCATATCAAGAACGATTCTGAGAACTACAGCACAGAAACATCATCAGCTCTACCACGACAAACCATGAGCTTCGGAAACTTGAAACTGAAGGGAATTTCTGCTGTCACCCAAGGGCTCATGGCTTGGAAATACAAGATAAAAGCCAACCGCAGGCTGAAATTCCATGCACGTTTCTTGGACAACGCTGGCACAAAAACCTTCCCCAGTGTCCCCCTCCAAGGGCTGCTGCCAGCACTGCATTACTCCCTCTGTCCTTCTGCCATGCTGCTTTCCAAAAAAAGACAACCCAACAGCTCCTCGGCCCACGGGGTCACCACCCGCAGGAGGAGACGGACCATCCACCCTGCCACCGTCAGCCATCTGCAGGCTCGGGATAACCGTTATTACCAGCAGTGTTTCTGGTGCAGCTGCAGAAGGATTAAATGCAGTACGGTAATACGTAACACAAAACACTTTTGGTTAAAAAAAGAAAAGAGGCAGCACCCCTCCTCCGGAGCGGCCCCGGGCCCCGGCCCACGGCCCACGGCCGAGCCTCAGCGCGGGGCGGCGGGCGCTGACCTGAAGTTGGACCAGGCGAAA
>VXAV01003671.1:0-26648 GCA_013399715.1 Alectura lathami | reverse complement strand
GGTGCCGCGCTGTCACGTGAGCGCGGTTGGTGCCAGGGGCGGAGGGCGAGCAGCCCGAGGTCTGGGGGCGGCGGGCGTCATCTGTGGTTCCCAGAAGCAGCGCCCGGGGTGGGTAATTAGGATCGCTAGCGAGCAGCTAATAAAAAATGGTGTCTGGCCCCGCTTGGTTCATGCGTGGTTCATTTCAGTAAGCCGAGGCGTCGCGCGTCTCCGGGCGGTGAGGAGGGTCCCGCCGCCGCGCACGGGTGTTCGCTAGGGCTGTGTGTCGCAGTTACCGTAGCAGTAAGTAAAATTTCAGCGGCTTGCTAGGCCCGCCGCGCCCCAGCAGGTCCGGCTGTCGGCGGGCTCTCCCGAAGCAAGCGGGCGTGCACCTCCCCGGCTGGACATCTGCTGCTGCACCGCGAGAGGAGTCTGCAGCAGGCAGATACTCTGTGAGCTGCGTGTGACCGTATGTGAGGGAGAATCCAGTTTTGTCCTCGTCTGATGTCACATGTTCACAGTTAGGGCACCGAGCGGCTTAGAATGTTTTCTGTCCCTTCCTGGTGCAGCAACAACATCCTGAGCGTGAGCTTCCTTCTGGGGATAAATTAACCGAAGCGGTGGGAAATGTTGTTAGTGATCATTTTCTGTAAGCCCTTCCTTTGCTGCAGTTGTCACATCCTTTACTGTTAGGCTTTGTATTAGCTTCATTTTGCCAACACATACTTCACTGTAACCTTTTCCCCCCCTCCCTCTTTTATGGTGAAGAGCAATAACCTTCTTTTTCACTGTAAAAACATTTTTATTGGCACAACCAAAGGACTAGACAGGAGATCATAATGAAAGGTAGAAAAGGAGCCTCGGAAAGAAATGTCCCTTTGTAAAATATACTAAACGTATCGACAGAATAGTACAGATTTTGTGTTTTGTTGACACATTTAATGTATTTTTGAAAGGACGTTTCTTTCAGAGGCCTTTTTTTTTCTGTGAAAATACAGTAGTCAGTCTCATTTGATATTCCTAACAGTAGTAAAACAATACTGAAATTCTTATAAGTTGTAGTATATTAAGGAGCACTAGTACACTTTCACCCAGGTAGGCTAAACCTTACCTTAAGCTTCAGATGTAGAATTGCAAGGAGGTGATGCTCTGAGTGCACCTGCAGGCAGGAATTTCAGCATGAGCCTACGCTCAGAGGGCTCCAGGGCCTTTCGTATAAAGCCTTAACTTACAAAACTCTCAGAGGAAAGTCTGTAGAACTTTGTTACTGCTTCTACACCTCCTCTGACATTGTATTTCTTACTTTAGATTAGAAGCAGTGTTTTCACTTGGCCAAGCAGTGTGTCGAGCCATCATTTGTTGTCCTAGGTGTTACCACAGTCAGTAGACACTGCAGTGGTATGTATGGTAGAAATTAATGGCTGGAATACTATGAATGGCATTTAAAATTATTAGACATTAAAGCTTCAAGTGTTCTTTATACAACATTGCCGTGGTTTTTAGCCTACTAACTCCTGTATACCTAAGCGTAACTGTGCCATCACTTTCATTGCTGGGAGGGGAAGTTCCATGCTATGCAGCGACCGTAGCATGCGTGTGTGCTCTGTGGCCTTTGCGGTGTGATAAGCTTGGCAGCCGTTCATTTTGGTACGCCATCAGAATAAAAGGGATTTTCACAGGGAGAGCTCCAGATGTTGATAGCTACCTCGTGACAAGCCGAGTCCCACGAAACACAGGCTTTAATGACAATGCTGTCTGAAAGATTTCCTGCTTCCCTGCAGCCATGTGCAAGTCCTTTTCCCCTCACACCACACCCTCAATTGTACTGTTAGTGGAGCTTCACAGCAAACTGCACCATGGAAATGATCCCTATTAAAAAATAATATCGTTTCTGTTTTGCAAGGAGTTTTAACCCAGATCGATTTGCCAATCCCTTCCACTGGAGGCGTCAAGAAGTGAGGGAAGGATCACATACTCTAAAGCCTCCAGGCAATGAAAGAACACCCTCTGTGTCTGGTGAATCAGAAATCTGTAGCTAGTTTTCAAAACAGGATACAAGGGCTGGGACAAATATATAACATCTGTGTTCCCTCAGTCATAAAAGGCTTTAATGCTACTTTCTTTCTCTCTTTCTTTTTTTCTTTTTTTCTTTTCTTTTTTTTTTCCTCATCATAAGCCTCATTTTTTTGTTATGCCAGTTTACAGTAGCAAGTCCTGGTGTTTGTTTTCAGCTCAGCAAGGGAGAATTGGGCAGGGAGAGGGCATGAAGGCCCACTTTAAAAGTAGGTTTAAACTTTTTTTTTTTTTTTAGTAAAATTTAATGCTAGGGAGCTTAATAGTTCGTAGAATCATAGAACTGTCCGAGTTGGAAGGGACATTTCAAGGTCATCCAGCCCATCCTCCAAGGATGGGGCACCCACAGCTTCTCTGGGCAGCCTGTGCCAGTGCCTCACCACCCCCTGAGTAAAGAATTTCTTCCTAATGTCCAGTGCAATCCCACCCTCTTTTAGTTTAAACCCTTTACCCACCTTGAGCTTTAAACCCTTTACCCCTCTTGAGCTTTCCTGTAGGCCCCTTTTAGGTGCTGGACGTCCACAGTGAGGTCTCCGCAGAGCCTTCTCTTCTCCAGGCTGAACAAGCTCGGCCCCCTCAGGCTGTCTCCACAGGAGAGGTGCTCCAGCCTCTGAGCATCCTCGTGGCCTCCTCTGTGTGAGACCATCCTGAGTTCTGAGCTGTCACTATGGGGTAAGACCTGCCTTCATGGTCTTGCAAAAATCAGTCTGGGTGACTGAATACCAGAGGAGACTATAAGCTCTTGGAATTTACCTAATGATTTGCACCAAAAGTTGCACAAAAAAAAATACTTCAGAAAAGCAACAGGAAGATGATGTACCCGATCTTTACCCTTAACAGGAAGGAGGTCATCTGATAACTTTCTACTACAACAGTTTTTTAAGCACACTATAACTTTTTACTCTGAATTCTTTATCTGGTGGAGTTTCACAACTGAGTAAAATGTAGGACAGATTTTAAAAACTGCTGAAACTGACTTAAAGTCTGTGATTGTAATTGCTTGCACTTCCTGTTAGTTGGATGCATTTTAAATAGACATTGCAGGACGTAAGTTAAACTGTCATTAACTGCAGATCCAACAGACTTTTATGCCAGACTGATACAGTTTGGTGTAAGTCATAAAGGGAAAAAATGGCTTTGTAATTTTAAGCAGTCATAAAAAGATACAGGAGTACGGATAAACAAATTGTAAGGGTACCAAAATGACTAACAGAAAAAAAAAAAAGGCAGTGCGATAGTAGGGTTAATCCGAGGAATTTCATATCACATTAAAGTCCTGCTAGTCTTAAAAATCAGTATCTAATATGTGGGTTAAACCTCTACTCACGTCTGTTATTCCTATTCTAAAAGGATGCATAGTGCCAGTCTTCTCATTACACCATTACCATCAACTTCAGCAAAAGATCATTGGACAGTTCTGATGCACCAAAAGCATTATTTTAACTACAGAGTAGAGTAATAGAGAAATTCTGACTTTGTGGAGATTTTTCTTACACATTTTGCAGGACGGGGTGGGCCAACAGCCACCCTTCATCTATGTATATTGTTGAAACCAAGGGAGACTTGGGAAGTTTTCTTTACAAAATAGCAAAAGTACACAAACATGCATGAGAGTGTGGGTGAAAAAGGAGAGAGAAGGCAGACACTGGACTTACTGGAGACCTTAAGGGATGCAGCCAGCTCACAGGGGAAAAAAAAAAATCAGAAAAGCTGAGCCAAAGACGTCAAAAAAACAAAAAACCCTTAAAAAAGAGAAGAGAGAAAGAGAACAAGCAAAAGACATTAAATAACATAGATAGAGGGTAACAGCCTTTGAGATTCAGCTTAGGCTGATGTGCACACTCAACCCATCCGTTTGATCAGGACTGCAATGGCTGTAATGCCTTGTGCTGTAGAGTTGTATCCCAGGTCACAGTCGCACCAGCAACAGCAAATCCTTGTCAGAATTTTGAAATATCTCCAGTGTCACTGAGTAGTTACGTTTCAACAGTTATGTGGTAGACTGGTGAAACTGGATCCCTGGAAAGTCTCTTCACTGAAATAATAACTTCTTACTCTGAATTTTTATTTGGATATATTTCCTTCAGAAATATAATTCCAAAAGGTCACTGGAGTTGGCATGGGCCCCAGATTTTCTCACCTCTTTGTGAGCTAGGTTGAGGAGCCATTCTTTAGTCCTCTGTGGGAACTGCACTTGACCTTCACAAATGTTAGCAAGTATTCCAGTTTGTGAAGTTTCATAGAATCATAGAATGGTTTGGGCTGGAAGGGACCTTAGAGACCATCTAGTGCCAACCCCTTGCCATGGGCAGGGACACCTCCCACCAGACCAGGTTGCTCAGAGCCCCATCCAGCCTGGCCTTGAACACTGCCAGGGAGGGGGCAGCCACAGCCTCTCTGGGCAACCTGTGCCAGTGTCTCACCACCCTCACAGGAAAGAATTTCTTCCTCATATCCAGCCTAAATCTCCCCTCTTCCCGTTTGTGGCCATTACCCCTTGTCCTGTCGCTGCATGCCCTTCTAAAGAGTCCCTCCCGAGCTCTCTTGCAGGCCCCTTCAGGTCCTGGAAGGTGGCTATCTTGTCCCCCCGGAGCCTTCTCTTCTCCAGGCTGAACAACCCCAACTCTCTCAGCCTGCCTCCATAGGGTAGGTGCTCCAGCTCTCTGATCATCTTCATGGCCCTCCTCTGGACTCACTCCAACAGCTTGATATCCTCCTTGTGTTGAGGGCCCCAGAACTGGACACAGCACTCCAGGTGGGGTCTCACAAGAGCAGAGCAGAGGGGCAGGATCACCTCCCTCGCCCTGCTGGTCACATTCCTCTTGATGCAGCCGAGGATGCGGTTGGCCTTCTGGGCTGCAAGCACACATTGTCAGCTCATGTTGAGTTTTTCACCAACGAACACCCCCAAATCCTTCTCCTCAGAGCTGCTCTCCAGCCATTCTCCGCCCAACCTGTATTTGTGCTTGGGATTGCCCCGACCCAGGTGCAGGACCTTACACTTGGCCTTGTTGAACTTCATGAGGTTGCCATGGGCGCACCTCTCCAGTCTGTCCAGGTCCCTCTGGATGGCATCCCTTCCCTCTAGCAAGTCAACGGCACCACACCGTTTGGTGTCATCCGCAAACCTGCTGAGAGTCCCACTGTCCATGTCTCTAACAAAGATGTTAAACAGCACTGGTCCCAGTACCAGTCCCTCAGGGATCCCGCTCGTCACCAGTCTCCATTTCGACATTGAGACGTTGGCCACGACTCTCTGGGTGCGACCATCCAGCCAGTTCCTTATCCAGTGAGTGGTCTGTCCATCAAACCCCTGCTTTTCCAGTTTAGCAACCGGAATGTCATGCGGGTTGCTTTTTTGTCACAGTCATTTATATTTTGGTTCTGCATTCTTCACTTTTCCCACCCATTACAGCCATCGAGCTTTCTTAGACAATTTTACCATATGCTGCTCTCCTTTTAGCAAAAAAATATATGATGCTTTCTCTTCTTTGTACCCTTTCCAACTGAAAATATTTTGCTCTCCTAGCTCTGTTTTGATTTTTCTTTCAATGGTAAATGCACTGACGTAAGTTTCTACCCTTGTCAGGTCCTCCTGGGAGCATGTTGTTATTCTGTTCCTGTGTGCAGTGATGTTACAACTTAGCGTGCCAGTATGGTTGCTCAGTATGGTCAGCTTCAGTAATGTGTAACCTTTTTATTCATAAGAAAACAAGACAGGGGTACAGCTTCTTCCCTTGTAAAGGAAGAATATCTTATAACATCTGAACTTTCAAGACCACCTAAGTATGAAATTTCTTCTCAGATTTAAGAATAGATTTTTCTTGTTTACATCAAGACCTGGACCCATAGCCTTCTTTGTACAACTCTTTAATCTATGAAATAATGGAGCATCTAAGTTGCAAAATCCCTTGATCGAAAGTTTCTTCAGGCATGTACGTGTTGCTGTCTCTGTGCACCTCAGGATGTGGACCCATTCCTCTTTCCTATCTTTTATTGCTACTGTGCATTCATTGGTCTTCCACCATATCACAAGTTTTACTTTCGTGGCAGAAAATACGGGAAGAAAAGACCAAGAGAGGGATCCTCAGCTCCTGTCAATTGCATAGCTCCGTGATCCTCACAGTTCACGTTAACTGAAGCGCTCATACCAACTGCTTGTTTCTTCTGCATGGCAGACTGACAGACATGAAAAACATACATTGGAGCTGTCTACATGAAAGAAGAATCTGATGACAAATGAAGAATAGTTATACAAGGGCTAGGATTTGATGTCATGGCACTGATGAGAACTTGCTGTTCTATGTGAAACAAGCGAGCTGCGTTGGTCTTGGTAAGTGTTTTTAAAAACACTGAGAAATGGAATTGCAGCATGTAGCTGGGGTTTCAGTGGTGGATGTTTTGAAACTGATTTCCAGGCACAGAATGGAAGACACAGAAGGATTAAATTCAAGAACAAATGAAGTATGAGAAATGAGTTTGTGCTTGTCCTTGAGCTGAGAATTTCCAGTGAACATAGAGCAAATGACATAACTCCTGTATAACAAGATGAATTACGGCAAGACTTTGCTCATGAAATCACTGGTAATTGTATATGATTACAAGCTGGATTAAAGCAAGTTGATATAATTGGAAGTAGCTTTAATTTTTTGTTCCAGAGGATTGTAAAAAATCTACAGGTTTTTTTATTTGAGCTGGCAGCAGAGGTTAAGGCAGTCTTCACACCCAAAACACAGGTAATATCTCTGCCTAAAAGAAAGAAAAATGACAGCTCAGGAACTACCACGGGCTTTTCTGGAACTGTTTTGATGCAGTGGCATCTGCAAGGATGAGAGATAGTCCAGATGGTGAGAGAGGTAGGCAGACCTCAGAGCAGTCTAAACAAATACAGCAGCATAATCCTAAGAATTTGTGATTCGTGGGGTATTTGGTGAAAAGAAGCTTGGTGATGAAAACTGACTCGATTTGTCTGGTTCTCTGTGTGTTCAAGCAAGCAGAACTCTGTGCATTCTTGTTAGTACAGAGAGCTGTACTGGAGATGAGGATCCTTCATAATTTTTCGATTTAAAATCAGCTAATCTGCATCAAGTTCAACACATACACCACACAAACCTTTTTCATTAGTAGAAATGAAACTGATGGATGCGTGCACGTTGCTGTAGGAGTATTTCCAATAGGTCATGGCTTCATTTTTACAAACAAGTTAGCGTGTGCTTTATGCTTTCCTGTACGGTTAGCTTACACCTTTTGCTGCGCTTAGCAAACACTTCACTTTTGACATGCTAAGCAAGCATCTGGGAGCTGGGCATGTTCATCCAGCTGATCTATAACTGAGTTATCAAAAGTAAAAATTTCAGGGGGCAGTGTGCTGGGGAGAATGTTTATTCATTTTTTTACATGATTTTCCATGTGATTTTATCCACAACAGCTTCTCACAGCATTCCCATAAAGACACAGTCAAGGAGGGATGATTTGGAAATAGGGATCAGTGGTTTTCTAGCCAGTTATTCCCAAGTGATAAATTTCAGGTAGCTCTGTAGGGAGCCTCTAGTATTTTCTTCCTTGCCGTTACCTTCACACTTAGAGGATTTCCCATTGCATTTGTGCATTTCCCATTGCATAAAACAAGTCTTACTGCTGAAACACATACTGGGAGCCAAGCTGGCCTCAACAAGAGATCAGCTTAACCTGAAGAATGTGGTGGACTTTTGCCAAACCATGGAAGAAAGCCAGGCGCTGGAAAGTCCTATAGACCAAAACAGTAATAAAAATTGAACTTAAGGATCTGAGATTAATGACAGAAAGAGGTAAAACATCCGGTAAAATAGAGCAATCATACAGTATTATAAGCCTATTTAAAAAAAAAAAAAAAGCAGAAAAGGTGAAGATTCTTGTAATAACTTGCTGCAGGATATTAATTGAAGCCTTTAGGGATGACATCTAGTGCTTAAGTAGTGATTTTACTGCAAATATGACAATGACAGATTGTTAACAATCTTGGCCATGTTCGGACTGGTTTTGACTGTAATCAAATGGTGAATGATCACATCACATTTTGCTGTGTAATTATGGTCTTGATCCATGGAGTTCTTCTTCTAAATACATAAAATGCCAGGAAACGCTCCAGCATGTGCTGCAAAAAGACAGGAATTTACATTTGTGGAAAATTTAACATTTATAGGCAAATGTGCATGCTGCATAGGCTGGCAAGCACGGTCATGACACTAAGCATGTAGCTGGAGCCTCACTTCAACGGAGAGGTCAAGTAGGCAAGTCCCCAGCAGGCTGTAATAAAAGACACTCAAAGGATGTTTCAGCTGTAACTGCGGAGCCACTTTGTTTTCATAACAGCAACTGCAAGAAGGCAGGCTCTTGAGAAAGCATGAGAGAGCCACTCACAGAGTGGGAGAATACAGAAGCAGTAGCAAAACAGTTTGACAGGAAGCAGTAGGTGAAGAACACAGCAAACTTTACGAACACAAAGACAGGTGACATCAAAAAATATCCTGAGCTCTGTACAGAGCGGCTAAGCAGACTATAAGAGAAGGCTGGAAGGTGAACGACCACCTGCCACTTGCCACCTTCCACTGGCGTTGCACAGAAGAGCACTGGAATTGCAGAGACATACGGGCTGCTTTTGTGCATTTCTTTCAGGACCAAAGTCCAGGGACAATGTGAACACCTTCTCCTGTCTCTGAATCCAGGCAAATAACCTGTCAGATGGATTTCTGCTTTCAGCTTAAACAGACGTTTCTGGACCACACGCCAGCTGCAGTTAGGAGCACAGCGCTAGAGGGACCACGGGAACACAACGATGACGGTACGCGTGATTCTCCGCAGAGCTGACGCGTGGTTCAGCGATGCCTTACAGCCTGTCTCCACATGGAACAACGCAGCTGGCTCTGCACGGCCCTGTGTGTGTTCACAGGCTGCAGCACCGACCATCAATAACCTATCTAAGCAATAGGCATCCTTCAGAAATCAAGAATGTCCCTGAAACGTATGTTTTCAGTGCAGACATCATGCTTATTGGGTATGGAGGCATGGAAAGCCAATTAGGTGACTAACAGAATTATTCCAAAGTACGTACAGGAGATCCTCAGAGAAGGATCTTGCAACATCAAGAATTCTAACTAGGACAAGCCCACATCAGCATCAAGCACAGCAGGAAGATGTTGACAGACACAATTAGGACACCATCAACATGACTTCCATAAGAAGTGGGTATTTGGATGCCATCTGGAAATCACAGAAAGGGAGGTGGAGAAGCTCCTGTCAAAGATGCTGTCTATTTCCCTGCTATTTTTTTTGTACAAGTTCCTGACTGTGATTATTTTTATATAATAAAAATTCTCTTAGCCATACACAGTCTTATCACACTTATGGGTGGAGGAGTTCTGAAAGTTAAGGGCTTTGGGGGATCACGTGTTTAGTTCTGCACGGCTTCAGGGAAAGGATTTAAGCTGGCTGGCTTTGCCACCATTTGTCCTGATGGATCCTCACAGTTCTGAACCACCTTTTCCAATGCCATGAGCAGTAGAAAAGCTGCAGAAAGGCTGTGGGTTCCAGAGTACATTGTGGTTTGTTCTAATGGCCAGGTGTGCCTTAGTAACTTGCACTCCTGTAGTTCCCACCAGACACAGAAGTAGTTAACTGGTCTGAAGTCACTCCTGTCCTGCCTGGTCGCATATGCATGAAATTCCTTCTGAGTCTGGAACACCTGCATATTTTCATTGCTATCCATGGGCTGACTTCTGCTTTAGAACACTGAGATGAGAGTCTAACCCTTTAAAAGAAGAGTGCTCCGCTTGTCACCCCCAGATTCTTGCAGTCCCGTGTCAGTAAACATGGGGTCCTGCGAGGTGTAATCGGGATGATCCCCAAGTTGCCATATTTAATCTTTGAAGCTGGTAATAAACTCTATTTCTTGATAGCACTGAAATGGTTGTAAAGTAAGTAGCTGTCGGGTCTGCGCTATAGAAAAGTTACGTGCTTGGAGTCTCATAAATTCAGCTCTTAGTTAGCCTATTTGTCAAAAGGGACACGTCTGCGCTAGGTAAGCGAACTGTGTATGGGCAACAGAGCGCAGGACGCCTCCAGAGCACCACAGCAGATATCACCTAGCGCTGGATGAGACCGCGCTTCACAAACTGGGGGGTCATGAATCACTGCCCTATTTAGAGGGAGCGTTGTGACCATAGGATACTGGATGTCTCCTGGAGTGCATTTCTGTTTGGCTGAGTCGGCAGCTGAATCTAAATTGTAGCGAAAATCATAAGAAGAGTTCAGCTGTAAACAACAGTTTCTAGCACAGGGGATGGTGCCAGGGCATACAGCTTGTCACGGGAGCCAGCTCCACGCTCCAACAGGCTGCAGACATGCCCTGCCAGCTCACAGCTGAACAAAACCCAGCGAGGACTTTGGGAATCGGACCAAAGACAGATAGCCAGTAAAGTTTCTCATTACTTACTTGCTTTTTGTTTGTTTTCTGAATCTACTTCCTAGTTTCTTAATTCATTTTACATTACATCTGGTCATCTGGCAAATGTCATCTGGTCTGGAAAACACTTCCAGCATTTGCTGGCAATAGCTCAAGGAAGGCTGTCTTCAGGGCTGAGCAACAAAACAAGTCTGCTAAAATTGCACCTTTGTATTAATTTGTATTAAGGCAAATTGTGCTTAAATTGTCCTTCCCCCTTCTGGAAGAAAGTAGTGAAGGAGGAACTGTGAAAGAATGGGAAGAGCTGCCTTCTAAGCAAAGTAGGACAGAAGCCAGCCTAATCCTGGCTAAATAAAACATGGGGGGAAAAAAAAAAAAAAAAGACAGAATAAAAAGAGAGAGAAAAAAAAGAGAGGAGGGCAGTGAAAAACTGTAACAAAGAGGAGGTAGAAAATCAGTCAGCGATGCCATAAAGTTGTTGACCAAGAAGCAAAAGGCAATGCATTGAGGCAACATCCAAGGATGTGAAACTTAGCTAAAGAAGCTAAACACCAAGAAATAAGACGATCTGACATCTGATGGCAGAAGTAACTTTTTTCAAGTTGCTAGAAACTTGAAGAAGTTCTTATTACAAAAGGATAACCTGGTCATCTCAGGTTTTAACAAAGAACTCAAACCGTACTATTGCATCCAACACAGCTATGCTAACACTGTGATAACAGGAAAAAAAAAAAAAAAAAAGGGGGGGGTGGAGAGGCTGAGGAAAAAAGTTTCTTAGCTGGAAGAGGCAAGTGAATTACTGAAGGTATGCATGAGCAGGAAAGGACATGCCTGAGGGGTGATAGTATCCCCTTTCTTCTTTGCTCACCAAGAGATTTCTTGGAGTCAGCTGGACTTGTCTTGCTTGACCGGTATGGGCAATGCACAGAGGACCTGATCCCGTGGGTGGCAGCCAGCCCACGACAGGGTGGGTGGAACTGGATGGGCTTTAAGGTCCCTTCCAACCCAAAGCATTCTGTGATTCTGTGACCTTTTGATTTCTATAAGGACTCCTAGGAAGTGAACACTGATTCTGAGGATGCATGGAAGAAGTCTGCCTTCGTCCGTTACATGGGATTTTAAAACACTTATCTGAACTAACTCCGTTCGTAATAACATAAAATCATGATAAGGAGTATTAAGGTTCAACCCAGTCATTGTGGGTGAAATTTTCAAGTTGGACAGCAAGCAGGAAGAACATAAAGAGTGTGTAGACCTGTGTCGGGAGTTTTTAAAAGAGAAATGCAATTATCACAATGGGCTTAATATGCTCAATTGGATGTTTCCAGTGCAGACATCTGCTTCAGCATTAGTCACCTTGGGTTCTCCTTGTAGCAAGTGGAGAACAACAGGGCGTGAGTCATCCTGTTTGAAAGTTGGTGCTTGTACTAGATGAAACAAACTGCACCACTTCCTGTCTTTGACCGTAAAGGGTGGACAGGGTGATCAGGTCAGCCGTAAGTGCTTCCAACAGGGATGTATAAAACCAAGGCAGAAGAAGAAGTGGAGGCTAGTCCAGAGGACCTCCAGAGGTCCCTTACAGCCTCAGCCACCCTGTGATGCTGTGAAGCCCAGGCAAAGAGTCTGGGTGTGAAGTTGGAGCACCCAGTGGCTGCTGCCCCCCACAGCTTGTGCCCAAACCAGTCCAGCCTTTTGCAGCATTTGAAATGGTAACAGGACAATCATGAAGAGTCTATGATATTACTGCTCCATTTACTCATCCAGGTAAAAACATACAAGCTTTGGCAAAATAGTATGTGGAGATGCTCCTCAACAGATTGTCAGGAAAGCAAAGGAAAACTTACTGAAGGGCCTGATTTTGTTAGGATACTGATCTGTGTGCTGTCAGCCGTTTTAAAGAACGGAGAGACATGAAACTGTGGCTCTTGGGAAGTGAAAGAACACTTTATGTGATGAGAGTTAGCCAGTTACTAAGGAATCGTTTTATTATCCCTGTGTGACCAGAGCAATAGATGCTGAACTGATGTCAGAGCCACTGGGGAATGAAAAGTGCCTTGGGCTGGAGCTGCATAGATAAAGGGAAAGATGGAGGCCTGCAACTAAAATGGCAAGTTTCTGAGGAGACTGTCATGGCCAAAGAAGCAGCTAGTTTGGAAAATGACACCTTATTTGCCTGAAAGTCACATTCTGCCATTAATTTCTGAAAATAGATAGCTCAGAGGAGTAAGTGTCATCATCTCTGAGCTGTTTCTGAGTCAGAGACTGAAGTGGGCCGGTGGGGTGTGAAGAAGTATGGAGGTGTGTGGAAAGTGCTCCTCTGCCACTGCTGTCATGTGCAGCATATAGTTGCACATTAATTGCTTGCATGACAGGGGGAAAGTAATATCCTTTGTAATCATCACACTTTGTCTCTCAGAATTTTTAGGTTTGCATTTAAATGCAGTTGGGTAGGCCACACACAGGAGTATGAACTATAGTTGCCCTAATTCCCAGAAAAAAAAAAAAAAAACTTAAAATGTCATCCATGCATTTCATGTACCTGAAAAAAAAAAAAAAAAAAAAAAAAAAAAAAAAAAAAACCAATCAGAAGTAATCTTTCTCATGTGTCCAAACCACTGCCAAGTACAAGCAAGTAGCCTGGACGGATGGACACCCTTGGCATCTGCCTTGTGCTAACGGCTGCACAGATCCATTTACCCAAGCAGCTGGTGCCATGGGCATCACTTCTGAGTGCTGGGAGCTGAGGGAGGATAGATGCGGAGCTCGAGGTGCCCTGTCAGAACAGAAGAATACCGCGTGACAAACAGGGACATGATCACAGCTCCACAGCTCGAGCCAATGTGAAGCATTCCCTCTGAAGGGCATGCAGCTCACTAAGTGTTCGCACACAGCAGGGTGCAAGAGCAGAAGAAGGGCGGAGTTCATAGTGCTCTGTATGCCCTTCGCCTTTTCATCACTTTCAGCTGAAATAATTTTATCAGTTAACGCACGGAAAACGTTCAGGAGCAAAACGAGAGTACAGAATATGTTTCTGTAATTCCTGCACCCCATCAAACTTGCATACCGTTCTCAAGAGCCTTATCCCTCTCTGGGCTGTGAGGTATGCATTCATCTCCATAACACAGTTTTTCTGTTGTGGTTAGCATTCTTTTCTAATTCATATCCCAAAAAATAACATTTTACTATCTGAAGAAATGTTGTAACGAGGCCAGGAATGTGGCTAAAAGGAAATTGAGGGGAGGAGGAGAAGGGAAAACAAAACATCAGAATTCTTGGTGATTATTGAAAGCACTCGTCTAACTCAGGAATGGATAGAGAGAGAAAGGTGAGAGCATTGCCTTGGCATTGGCAGTTGTATATTTAACCTTTCTATTGCTTCTTGATGTGTTCCGTTCATGAGGGATCTGATTCTCCAGGACGCTATGCAGTTTTAAATCTGGAGATCACGGCAGGTAATACACGCATCTTTCACTGTGCTAAATGAAGCAAGCCAGCTTATGTGGCAAGGGAGCAAAAGCTCCAACAGATGTATTGACTTGAATATTTAAGGTCAGGTGTGTCTGATTTCTTAGTTCCTTGGGTATTTCCTCACGTTCCCAGCCAAGAGAAATACAGCTGGTGGTCGCTGCCCTGGACGGGCGCACAGGCGGTGTGGCTGGTCAGCACCTCCACGCTCCACACGGGAGCTGAGCTCAGGGCAGCAGCAGATGGGCCAGCATGGACCGGCTGGGTACCAGGAGGAGGTTTCAGAAGCATGCCCTCCTGCACACATGATCAGCGGACCCCGGTCACCGTGAAGTACGCTGTCATGTACACTGCCATGCTGCTGGAGTATCTGACCCTGCCCTGGGCAACCAGAGTGGCTCTAGGCCTGGCCGGTGAGTCTTCAGGTGTCTGATGCACTCAGCTCACTCTAAAATGGCATATGTACACCCACAAAAAGGGTTTGGCTGGTGAAAGCGTTGCAGGAGTTCACAGCCTTCCAGAAACTATAAAAGCAAAAATTACAAATTCATAGAGGTATCTTTCCACTGTGTTTTCACAGTCTCATTATTTAGCTGGTTTTCCACCTTGTCTGTAAGCACACCTCATGTTTGGTGATTTCTCTGCCTCTGGGGCATGCTGCGATGCTGTCAGCAGTTCCGTGTTTTGCAGGTGCCCAACCACACTCGCGCATTCTTGGCATTCCAGTCCTTTTCAGCTCCTGAAAGCAAGGCCGGGCCCCTTCTCCCCAGGAATCTCTGTGGACTCTCCTCAGGGCCAGCACAGCCTCTGCCTTCCATCCTTGTAGCTGAGCTCAGATTTACCGCCACATCCCCTCACCTCCAAACGTGAGATTTTTTGTAATTATTATTCTCTGCCTTCTGTGCTGGGTGAAGTTCCTTTAGGCTACGGACCCCCCATCACTTAATTAAAAAAACAAACAAAAAAAAAAGGTGATGGTGTCTTAAATGGAGCCTTTGACACTAACGTGAGGTCTGCAGAGGTTATCCTGTGTGCCTGTTGCAACTGCAGCAGCAGTTGCAGGAGCCGCAAAGGCCAGCCCCGTGACCCATTTTAAAACACAATCACTGATTCATGGTAGCAATCTCATTATGGGCTTCTATTTTTTGTTTTGAAGAGCTGCTGAGCAGCGGATAACAGCATATCTTCAAATTAAATCCAGTTCAATAAATAGTGCAAAATGAAATCATTGAATGTCTGGTCTGCCTTGAGCTGTACTTAAACCCTGTGCATGATTAACAGATTAGAATGAGGGGGGAAAAAAAAAAAAAAAAAAGAAGCTTAATCTATCTGCTGCAGGGAGGCTTTTATTCCCCCATGCTGTGAGTTGTTGAATCTCCAGATGCTGCACCAGTCAAGGTCTGCCTGATGATCTCAGCAGCCAGTGTGACTAGAGGAGCACTGAATTTCCACTTTAGCCCAAAATCTGAGTGTTCGTGTTGTGTCTTTCTAACGAAGCGGTGATGCATGCCCTTTTCAGCTCTTGTGAAGAGGTACATCTGACTGTGCTGATTCTATTTATTACAACAGCATTCCCAGTGAAGATCAACACAAACACACTGAGAGGCTCAGACATGGAAAATAACCTGTCCCTGGCCATGCAGTAATTCAATATAAAAGAAGAAGGAGTGGCATCCAGATATCCTGAATGCTGCTCGAATGCCTTCCCTGTGACAACACGCTGTCTGCAGTGTGGCTGTAGGTTATCCTCTGAATTAGTGCTCTACACTAGGACATTCATCCTAAGCTGAATTTTTCTGGTGTTGTGGGAGCACATTTCACTTTCAGCAAAAACAGAGGAAAGAGTGCTCAGTGTTTTGAACGATGAAGCCCTTACATACTTGAAATATTGCATACATTGATATAGCACTGACAGCAAAGAATAGCAGTCACATGTTGAGACCATACCCAGAGACCTGGAATTTTAGTTGCATTTTCTAACAGCAGATCACAAAAATATAGAGACATATCTGAAAAACCGTGAGACCTACTGACATACTAGAATCACAGAATGGTTTGGGTGGGAAGGGAGCTCAAAGCCCACCCAGCCCCAACCCGCTGCCGTGGGCTGGTTGCCACCCACTGGATCAGGCTGCCCAGGGCCCATCCAGCCTGGCCTTGAACGCCTCCAGGGATGGGGCACCCACAGCTTCTCTGGGCAGCCTGTGTCAGGGCCTCACCGCCCTCTGAGTAAACAATTTCTTCCTAATATCTAACCTAAATGTCCCCTCTTTGAGTTTTAAACAATTCCCTTTTCCCATCACTATCAGACCATGTAAAAAGTCACTCTCCCTCTTGTTTACAAGCCCGGTTTAATACAGGAAGGCCACAAGGAGGTCTCCCCAGAGCCTTCTCCAAGTTGAACAAACCCAGTTCCCTCAGCCTTTCCTCAGAGGAGAGCTGCTCCGGCTCTCTGACATGTGGCTGGTGCAGAGCTCACATTTTCCCACAGCTGTGGGCACCTTCCAGATGCTTGTAGAACCAAGATTAGAGCTGTGTATTTCTCTTCATTCTTTGACAACTGTAATTGTTGAAAGTTGGAACACTCTCACGCTGAATGACGAGGAGGGAGAGGACGAGAGCATGCCACACTCGTGGCTGCTATACCACTAGGGCTGGTGCCAGGAGCTGTGTGGGACCCAGTCCTTGGAGACCTGTGGAGAAGGGTGTGAGCAGGGTGATGGAACATCGCCTGCAGCTGCTGAGGCACAGTGAAAAAAGTTTGCCTGGGAATAGGTTTATACATCAGACAGTTTCTCTTGGTAAGCTTTCATGCAATTTTTCTCTGTTGAGATTTCAGAAACAAATCAGGTGATCGGTGACCCAGTTTTAAACAGGAAAGTTACCCCACCTGTCATGTCTTCAAGAGCATCAGCTGTTAGATAAGACTCAGGAAAAACAGAGATGATTTAATTAGTCATTAGCTGTTAGTTTTACTGTCCAGAATGTCTAGGCAGGCAGCAGTGTGGGCCACCAGCTCAGGAGTACAGAAGCTTGGAATACATCAGCAAAGCTGCAGGGAGGAGGTTCCAACTGTGTGGTTTGTAGAGCTGAAAATTGTAGGGTTGAGAAAAATACAAAAGGCTGACAGAAAGGCAGTAAAAGCAAAGGTGAGAAAAATTTACCCAGACTTAACGTGATTCTAAATATTTTCATAAAGACAGCCTCCTCACTGTTTTGTGCATCTAAAATTACCCAGAGACCTGAGACTGTCAAGGCTCCTGTTTAATTAGGGGCTGCTAAGATTCCTACTGAAATGATTTTGCTGATGTTTGTGTTACAAAGGCACTGTGGCAGTAATGTGAGAATAACAGGAGCATCCTGTCATCATGGCAAAAACGCCTCACAGCAGAACTGAAGCGAGTTCTGTAGTTGGTCCCGAGTTTGTGGTTCAAAAAACAATTGTTCAGCTTTTCTGTTCAGCTGCATTTTGTGTTTATTCAGTAGAATTCTCCAGTCCTTGCCTAGGCTTCTTGATAAAACTCAAAGCCATGTTTAGAGTTTCTATCAGGAAAGGTAATGTTGGCACTAACTGATTGATTTTTGGCATTGAAGTTACTGTACTGAGGATAGTATAGTTTAAAAAAAAAAAAAAAAAGTGAGGCTTCAATTTCATTTGAGTTTTAATTGTTTTTATTGCAATTTAGTATTATATGATGTAGTTTTTCAGCAGGGCTTTGCTCAATTACCTGGCTCAAGAAATTGTTCTTGATGCATTCCAGGAGCCTCCTGGATTGCCCACAGCTTGCCATGCTACTTTTCCAGCAGATGTCAGGGTGGTTCAAGTCCCCCAGCAGGACGAGAGCCTGCAATTGCAATGCCTCCTGGAGCTGGAGAAAGAAGGCTTCATCCACAGGCTCTGCTTGGTCAGGCAGCCTGTAGTAGACACCATCCCCAAAACTCCCTTTATTGCCTCAGTCTCCAACCCACCCACAAGCTTTCGACTCACTTGTGGGCATTTTTCAGGGACAGCTCTTCGCACTCTATTCCGTTATTGATGTTGATGGCAACACCTCCTCCCCTCCTTCCGCGCCTGTCGCTTCTGAACGGCTTGTAGCCATCAGTTGCCATGCTCCAGCCACGGGAATCATCCCACCAGGTTTCAGTGGTTTTCAGATAAGGTTTACACCTTATCATGGGCAGGCTCACTGTTACTGCCCCTTCCAATGAGCCCTGATAGGTTTTCTCCAAGGAGAATAGGGATTGCAGTGAAAACCTGTTTATTTTTTAAGCTGATAAACTGTCTGCTTACATACTGATTGCTGATGAGGGTGCTGATGACTGATGAATGTCCATCACTTGTAAATTGGAGACATATCACTATAATCTACTATCAAATTAATTGTCTTGACTCCCTACTTGTTAAATGGCAGCACCAATCAAGACAGAGCATTCAGCAAAACCACTCAGCTTGGTGTCGATGCCAGTTTTACTTTCATCATGAGTCAGATGGAGGTATCACTAATTAAGTCAGGACAGATGTTACACGCTTTGTGCTTGAGCATGTCACAGAGCAGAAGGAATTGTCGTCAAGGCAGCAAGACCAAGTCCTGCAAAATGCAAGGCTGGCACTGAGATCACAGGGAGCTCTTATTTGGGTCACGTAGGGAAGGAACACAGGCTTCCTAACACAAACACAGATAATTTTAATTACTTTAATTGTTTTTACAGGAGCCATTTAAAGAGAAACTCCATTTTTTTCAGGTCTCTCACAGGATGAACATAACCAAATAAACAGACACAGGGAATCTTAGATCCCAGGAAAAACATTTAAGCAAACTGATCCATTTGACTTCCTTGCAGAGTAAATGTCAGACTCCCTAGGCATCATTGGGTCCCTTCAGGTCAGTAAAGCCAAGCTACTGAAAACTGTTAATTTAGATTGTCCTACAGAACCTTTCTGTCTGTGCCATAAGGTGAGATATACCAAAACCCAAAGTACTCTTGGGTGGAGAGAGTTGAGACTGTTAGGAAAAAAAAAGTCTTGTAAGAAGAGCAACAAACAAAATAGGTCGAGAATAAGGGCATGAAGGTTAAAGTTTTCCAAGGCACCAGGCACAACTGGACAGACGGATGCCCGCAGTGACTGTCAGTGAGATGCCAGGGGCCTGGACAGGTCAAGGCAGCCATGTTCTCCTGCCCTGCTCTGTTTGTTCAGGAGGTGTCCCTCAGAAGGTGACTCCAACCAGAGCCTCGAGGAGCTCCTCAGTGCTCATCAAGTCTGCTGTGGCTGAGCTACTCAAGAAGTGAGAAGATGCCGTAGCACTGAAATTCCTTTGCTTCAAGTCACAGCCTGCGATTCTGGGTAAAACCCATTCAGAAGCCCTTTCACCCAGATGAAGTAGATAAAACCCCAAAGCAGATGAAATGTAAAGGGACTGGTGAGCTATCTAGATACAGTCAGTTCAGAAGCAGGCATAACTTTGGGGATGCGAGGAGAATATAAACTCCTACTGTACGCTAACCCTGACAAGACAATGACCCGCTGGTGTGTCTTTGTTCTTCCAGGAACTGCTGTCGAGCACAGGTGGCAGAGCGACTCAGAGTGACTCCTGGCAGAGATGAAAGCCAAGAGCGCAGAAAGTCGTCAGTTACAAAGTGACAGCCCCTGAAGGCACCCAAAGACTTCCCTGCCCCTGCCCGGTCCCCTGGGGCTCCCCACACCCTGCCCAGGGCCCCACTTCAGCCCAGACACAGCCATCTGGAGAAGAGGTCCTGATCGAAGACATCCTGCCTGAGCAGTGCGTCAGAACTCAGATGGAGGCTGCTCCAATTTCAAACACCTGAAATATTTGAAAAATGCATAAATTTTTCTGTTTTAGCAGTAGTCTTACAGTGTTTCTAGGGGCTGTTTCTTAACAGCAGATTGAAGGGGAAATCATGAAAAAAAAACCCTGAACAGTAAAACCACAAAGTACGGCAATTTGTCAAAACAAGATGTAAAACAGGGGCTTCCTTCCATTTCTCCCCAGGATCAAAACAAAAGCGGGAAGCCCGCTGTAGCTCCCTGCCTTGGCAGCCGCTTCAGCCTCAGGCAGGACAGGGTTATTCCTTGGGGCTGGAGGGCTGTGCCATCCCGTAAGAGGGCAAGCACAAAAAGCCTATAGGCAAGAGGACTGAAGGCAGTGAAGGAAGGATAAAAGAAAAACTAACAAACATCAGAACAGACTACGAGAAGGCTTACTGAATGCAGGGCAGAGGTATGGGGAATTCTAGCATCTGCCTGGCTGACGACTGCCATGGACAGCAAGCTGGAGCAGCTGGGTTTGGCGCATTCAGTCCCACTGCCAGCAATGCCTGTGCACTCCTCTCCGTACAACCAAGCCCAGCAGCAATCAAATGAAGCCTGCCTGGGCAGAGGATAGTTCCATGAGGTGCAGAGATCAGGTTTTCCCCGAACATTTCCATAGAAAACCCAAAGGCAGAATGGGAGGAATTTCTCCCAGGCGAAGAACACGAGTATTGCAGAGACTACCCTGGGGCCAGCCCGAAGCCTTCAGGCTGAATTTAGATGCTTTCTGTCTGAGCGGAATGGTTCCAACTGATTTGCACAGAAGCTCTGCAACTGCATGCAAGTTTGTTGTTGTTGTTGTTGTTCAGCTGGAACACTAGTTATCTCTCACTTGTAAATCAGCCACTATATCCTGTAATGACCTTTAACTGTGTGGGTTTTCTTCTGTTCACCCACTCGAGCTGCGTTTGTGGGTTTGCTCTTCATTTTTCCAGTAGGTACTGCATGAGTGAGGATACTGCGAGAGCAGAGGAGCAGACGATTTCTGTGCTAAAGCTTTAGGAAATTTTGTAAGACAACTCTCAGAGTCATGTACAACCTAACATTGCATTAAATTGTCTGCAGAGCTAAAGCAGCAAAGCCTGACAACTAATGTTTGCATAGGAAGAACTGCTCAAGGCAAATGGAAGTCCCCCCTTCTGCAGGCATGTTGTCCTTGTCAGTAGTCTTCTGCCAGGGTGCTGAGACCCAATGCAACATTTACTTCTTACTCGCACCAGCACTCAGCCCCGACAGCACAAAGCGTGGTTACCAGATGGCTGTCCTGGGGCTGTGAGACAGCCAGATCCTGTCCTCATTCTGCAGTGTCGTGAAACAAATACCTCTTCCCTCTGCGAACCACAAACCCACGCAGGAGCTGTTTGTAACTGCTGATGTGCACATCAGTGCAATTATTTGTTACACGGGTTCTCAGACACAGGAGTCTGCACACATCTGGACGTGCGTGAGGTCTACCAGGACATCTTCAGTGGTCCTCACAGACAAATAACACTTTTTTTTCACACAATTAACTATACTATATAGTCAAAGTTTATTTTAAACCTTAACTAGAAAGGTTTCCTTTTAAAAGTATTGATTTCTGGTAGCTTATGATAAGCTAAGTTGGGATCAGCTCCAGGTGGACACGCCTGTGCTCCCAAGGGCCTCTCTCCAGGAGCCACAAAATGAAATGGTGGCACTGGAAAGCTGGGCGGGGTGGCCCCAAGGCAGTGTGCTGAGCCACTGCGCACGTTTTTTGTGGACAGAGGTTACGGTCAAACCATAGTGGCTTTAAATGTGGTGTTTTAAGCTACATCACAAAATTATTTGTGTTTTGCAGTCCCATGTTTTGGTACGATGCCCAAGTTTTGTAAAGCTTGTAGTGAAGGCCCAAAGCAAGACAAGGCCACTGAGTTCTAAATGTGTTGCATTCATTAGGCAGCTGGAAGGGGGGAAAAAAAAAAAGAAAGAAAGAAAGAAAGAAAACAGACAGCTGAGTGCCTTTCAGGTTGGGAAACCCCAACCAACAACACAACAAAACCAGGGGAGATTTCCTCATGAATAACCAGTAATGACAGCGGGGAACTAGACTGGTTCCCACAGGTCCCAGCACCAAGGAGTTTCCCAGAAGTGCCGCCTTTTTGCCCAGTAACATTTTCCCCATAAAAATTCTGGCACAAGCCTACAGAGGAATAGCCTTCAAGCAAATTATATATTATAGCATTTGTCTTTCTGCCATGAGGCACAAAAATGTCTCCTGGAAATTATTTACATGAGAAATTCTGAACTCACAAAATGATCTTTAGGTAACTGTATGGGTCAAATACATAAAGTAGGTGCGGTGACGGAGCCCTCAGCATTTTCTTCTGTGCATGCAAGTAGCAGTTTGTGCATAAGACTGGAATGACTTAAAAAGGCAGACAGCTTCTCAGTCCAAAAATTATATCCTGTGCACAAAAGCGTTGAGTTATGAGGGCACGGGAGACATGCACACATTTTGTGGCAATAGCTGTCGGAGGGATTTTGGAGAAAAAAAAAAAATCCCCTGTTAAAAATAGTCTCAATTTTTCGCTTGACTGAACTGCAAAAGATTTAGTTCCCTAATTACACAGACACAATGGCTTAACTTGTTGAGTTGCAAAAGCTTGCTGTTATTCTTAATCAGCATCTTTAATTCAGCAACAGCATGTCTGTGACAATGAAAGGAAACAGAAAAAGATCTATGGCTTCTGCCATCAGAAACTAATACGCCAGACCCATTTTAGTGTTGAGGCGCTTCTTGTGCTTGAAGCGGGACGACCCCGAACACGTTCCTGTCGGAACAACTCCTGTTCAGCGGCTGCTGTGCATCATCGAGCACGGCGAGGCTGTCAGGAGGTGCTGGCTGTTCGTGCAGCGCATGCCCATTGCCGGGTTGTGAGGCTACTCCATCACTGCTAACGGGATAAAAGGGCGTGCTCTGCGGTGAGGAGCCTTACATTCTTCACATCGGAGTCATCTGTAGCACAGCTCGGAAATACTCAGATTGCATTAGCACTGAGTTTGAGCATGGAATATATGTTTTCTTTCATTGCTACTTAACTGGTTTATCTCAGCTTCCACTGTAAGCAATAATATTAGATTTCTCCTTTGACCTTCCTGTTGAACCTCCACCAATGCAGTTACCTTACTCTGCCTTCTACCTCCTGCATTTCCTTGTTGCATTTCCTACTAGCATCTTCTATCACTTTCAATTAGGGTATTAAAAAACAAAACAAAACAAAACAAAAAGCTTGGTTTTGTTTTGTTTTTCTTCTCCATTTCAATACCCAGATCTCCCATTTTAGGAAAAACTGTGCCTTGGAAAACCAGCAGAGCAAGGTAAGACCACAGGCAATCCGCACTCTGACACACCGTACTGTATTTCTAATAGGTTCAACTTTAAAAACAAGAAGTGGAAGTGAAACGTGTGGTCCTCACAGCCTAGCAGGCTGCCTGTCAGGCTGCTGCAGCGGCTGGGTTTGGCTGCTCTTAAGCATCCCTTAGCCCAAAAGCAGGCTGCAGGGCTGGTTTGGCTTCACCTGAGCGCTTCCCAGCTCGCATGCTGTCCCCGGGTGGCACAGGGCAGCGGTGCGCCCACCTTTAGGACTCTGCCGCTTCCCAGCTGCTACTAACTGGAGAAATTCACTAGAGAGAAGGCACTCCCCGCCGTCCATCTCCACTTGGGCTGCTGGTCCCCAGACTGGGGGCACCATCCTCTGCAGCCACCGCTGGGGTTTCGTACGTTCCCACTGCCTTCCCCAGGCTGCTCACCTTGGCTACAGTCTCCACGCCTTTCTGCTACTCCCGTTCTCCGACTTTCCCCTTTCAGCACCTCCTCTAGTTCTCCCCCCAGTCTCTCAAACCTCCCCTGGTATTTCTGGCCTTCTGCAGGCTCTCGGTCTCTGTTCCGCTTCAGGGGAAATTCCACTGCTGCAAACCCCGCGGTGCAGCCAGGACTGACCCGCCTGGCTCCTACACTGCCAGCCATCCTGCTCCTTCCCAGCCGTGACCTATTCAGACCGCTCTCGCATGCGAGGCATGTGGTACTGCACCCATCGAAACCCCTGATGACAAAGAACCTTCCAAAAAGTTAAAAAGAATTACATACAAACGTTGCCCTAGCTTGCTGACTTCTTCAAGCTTTTAAAGCTGTCATTAACCACGGACTTCCTTTTGGCTGAAGTCTGTAAGTGACAATATTTGCAAACGCGGTGCTCATTAACAGCCAGGATGTGTGAGGCCAGTGCTCCTCTTGCAAAGCACATTTAATTTTATTAGGTAATCAAGTTATTTTTAATCGCAAAGTGCTCTTTGAAAATGACAAGAGCATGCATGATCCAAAAGACAAACAGATACAGAGGCAACCAGTTCTATTTTAAAACCCCTGCTGAGAAGATAAAAACGATTCTGAGGCTGAAGCACGGTGTTCCAACATTTGCTGGCTTTCTTGTCGGTCAAAGAGCTGTGGGAGACGAAGAGCAAAAATCCAGTTAGAGAGAGAATACCCAGGAAGCCAATGCTATGCCAGATTAAAAACAGCCAGTGCTTTCAGTGACAAACTTGGAAAGTAGCATGGAAATAGTGCTACACTAAACCACGCAGGATATGTGTGCGTATGTCCTTTTTTCCTTTCTAAGACAGTATGAAGCACAGAATTATCACCAAGAAATGGCAGAAGCTTGATGCCAGTCAGGCTGCATCACCTGTGAACAAAGAATCTGCCTGCCTCTCACGTGCTGAATTATCGTGCTCTCGGGAGGAAATGAAGTTCGTCTGTATGCTGCAATAGTGTCTTTATGAATCATAGAAGAAGCCTAAATGGGGAAAGATCATCCTTCTTATCGCTGCTATTAGTGCTGAAGACAGAGAAAACTCAAACTGAAAGCCAAGACGAGCCGAAGCTGATCTCCTCCCAGCTCTCCTAGGACCTGCAACCAACTCCTGCTCTGGTAATTCCCGAGACCCATCGCGCGGCTGGAATGGGGTGACTCCAGGTCTGTGAAAGTGCCTGACCAGCTGCAGCATGAGTGCCAGCTTTGGTGGAATTCCTGCTCTCTCCCCACTCCAAAAAAACCCCAAACCTAAAACAACCAAAGCAAACATCTACAGGCTAATCCTGCTTCAGCACAGAAACCTCGCTGGGAAGGTGCAGAACAAAGCATTTACTGTGATACTTTTTTGGTCTGATAATCTTTCAAGAACTTCCTACATTTTTAAATTAGTAAAAACATTGCCCATGCTAAAGTGATTTGCGTCTTCTGCTTTTTCCAGAACAGTTGCTGCAGAAATTGGTAGCTCCATTGTCTGAAAAAAAAAACAGTGTAACACGTGCGGATTTTTATTTCTCTGGTTTCTCATTTGTCTGGCAGGCCGTCTGACTCCGAAATGCCTTACAAAGGGACAACGTCAGCGGCTCACATTTATCTGTCCTCAATCGTACCTCACAGGGCCCCACCTCGGTAAGTGTAAGTTGGTAAATCCTCCAAAATTTTTATGGTGCCATACGAGTCAACCATGCTGGAGACAGCTCCTCAAAACGTTCTTTGTGTATGTTGAGCTTTTTTGGCAAGTCCATGACCCGGTATTGACAAGTGGGTTTTTATTCTGTCATCCTCCTTTAGTTGCGTGAGGGTCTAGCTGAAATCCTGGCTGTAACACAGTCGGAGCTGAAGCTCCGGCTGATTTACTGCGCTGTTTAAAAAGCCCAAATTCACAATGTGGACATCAACAGGGAAACGTATGTTGGGGCAGAGCTTCCCTTCAGATGCCACCAGTTTTACAGTCTTCTGCTCAGGAGCCCTGTTTGGCTCTGTCTCCTCACTCAGCACGCCATAAACGGCAGGAAGCCGAGTCTTTAACACTTACTTAGCAGAGGTCAAGGAGAGTGTTAGCAGGCAGGCTGCCGGCTCACCACCGGGACAGGACAGACACAGGCTTTTTCTCTGGCATCGCTCCATGTCCCTCTTTTGTTACCTGACAAATCCAAAATAAGATTATTGGTTAATACCTGCACATTCAGGCAGAAAAACGCACAGCAGCTGCAGACTCTACCTATATCTGCACTGTAGAAAGAGCATTTTAGAACTGATATAGCTAGTGGGTCATTGCTGCACGGTTATGTGTGACATCGGTGACTAATGTTATGCCGTGTGCCTTACCACGACTGAGTACACACCGCACCGACTGCTCTGGAGGCGAAAACATCACACACTGTGGGCGAAAAATGTGTTATCCTAGCTGAATTTCACTCCATGTCAATATTGTTTTCTACCTAGGACACCATCCGCTGCCGTGCCATGGGCAGGATGTGGACATCACTTTCCTGCCAGGCGGTCGCCTTAACCAGGAACCCAGGACTGGGATCCAGCTCGTTCTGCCTGTGAGCACCTTCCCAGCTGAGGCCAGGGCTGCGCTGTGGATTCTGAGGCTGGGCGTTTGGATTTAGGCACTTGAAGTCAACCTCTTGTTGACTCTCTATCTCACATGAGGAGGTTTAATCTGTACTTAGAAGCCAAAAAACGTCAACACTTCAGCCTGAGCAGGTAGCGTTACGCTCCTATATGGTTAATAAGCGACTGCCATGAGGAGACATCAGCCAGGAGGGTCCAGGAGGGTCGGATGTCCCGCAGCAATGCCCACGCCTTGCTGCTAACGCGTCCATACCCTGCCACCGGGTGCGCAGAAACAACAGCTTGGCTGAGAAATCCCTCAGCTCCCTCCAGCACCAAACCGCAGCATGCCTGAAACCCACTGCAGGCGTCAATAAGCCGTCACGTACCCAGTGTCGCTTCTAAAAACACGTTTGCACCTCTTCCCACCGTCGTGGCGAGTTCTCTCTCCGGAGAGCTCGGAGACAACGGG
>VXAV01003670.1:92981-115961 GCA_013399715.1 Alectura lathami | reverse complement strand
CCAGAGATGGGGCATCCACAGCTTCTCTGGGCAGCCTGTGCTAGGGCCTCACCACCTTCTGAAGAAAGAACTTCCCCCTAAAGACCAATCTAATTTTCCCTTCTTTTAGTTTAAAAGCATTCCCCCTTGTTCTATCACTACCAGACTGTCTTACAGTATAGTCGTCAGAATATATGCACACTATGCTGACCATTGTGGGTCGTCTCCTACATCACTTGTAATGGACACAGAGCTTCCTTTGAAGTTCCCTCATAAAGAAAGATGCAGACCAGACTGTAGTGAGGAGACCAGGAAAAGCATTTTCCTTTTTATTAACTCAAGGAAATGAACACAAAATTGAAACAGGATTCCAGTGACTTGTTACTAATTAAGACCAAATCTTCCCCAGAACCTCAGCTGAGAACAGGGTTATCAATGGGTAGGCAACCATCTATGTAGAAATGAGCTCAGCAGAGCGATGAAGATGTTTCCCTCTCTTTTTTGAGATGCAAAGACTGTCCCTTGGCAGGTACAGGAAAATTCATCGGTAGAACTTCTCTAAATTCTTAATCCTTCTTATGAGATTTATATGTGATTTGGAAGACTAATTCTGCTGTGATTCATAAAACTAAAAGATCCTTGAGCCTATGTGTTCCACTTGTGCAATGCACATCATCGGCAATAACTAAACAAGAGTAATATCTGCACTGAATCAGTTTAGGTTTTCCTCAGACTTAAGTTAGATCAAAGCACTTTGTTGTATTTTTCTTTTAAACTGCTGAGAAAATCTTTGTTGATTTACTGTTCATGGAAAAATACTTTCCAGTAATTTATTGAAAAACATTATGCTTCTTTATAGCAATATTATCTGAAAGAGTACAGTGGGAACAACGATGCTGTGTTTGCAAGAAAGAATACAATTTTTGAGATGCACTCCATAAAAGGATACTGTTATTATGTTAGCAAAACTTAAGAAACCACACTTTAAATGCAGACTGCGTACAGATGGACTTCATTTTATTTTATGAGAATGTTATGGAATTATTTAGCATCCTTTAATTTGAGGGACATAGGACTAGCTCTGAATTTAAAGTGAATAACAATTTCCACATTCCTCTGAATATCCTTTATACCTAGAATTCTAGTGTATGTTTCTTATTTGTATATCCAGTATCACATGAATATGTATATGCATCACTCAAAGAGGAGAAATTAAATGAAGCTAATACCAGTAAAAATCAATGAGCTTTTTTGAGGGGGGTTGTTTTTTCTCTTTTAAAGAATTTGGATCTCTGTCATGTTTATAAATCAATGTTAAGTGATCAGATTGCTGCTGTGGGTTGAAAAAGTCTAAAGAAAATCATAGCTACCTGCATTAAGTTATTCTAAGGTTGAAAAAGTCTAAGAAAATCATAGCTACCTGCATAAAGATATTCTAATAAGGTCCGTAAGTTTAGTTTTTGATAAATACACAACACAATATATTTAGAATTCAAAATTGTCCTGTTACACATTACTATGAAACAAAGGGATAGTTCTCTTGGGACAGAAAAGACTAATGGCTCATGAAACTGCAGATTTCTTAAAAACAATAAACCCTCTTCTGAAAATGTTGCAATGCATTTAAACTGGTTGTTTCTTTGGCGTATTTGTCTGTCAGTATTCATGCTAAATGAAGGCGGCAGTGTCTGCAATGCTTTGCAGTTCCCACAGCTCCAGCTGCAGTTCCCACTTTCAGAAACACTGGGTCATTTTTCGTTTGCTAAAAAACATGCATATTGAAAACCCCAGGAAACAAGTTAGAGTTAGCATAGACTTCATTTTATGTATGGCAGCCAAGAAATACAGGAAAATGAAATATATATGGGAAAATTCTCAGTGGGAGGAAGGGGAGATGGGGCATGAAATATTCCAGTTATCATATGCTGCTACAAACGGTAAACAAGTAAGCAAACTTGCTCTTGTATCTGTGTAACCATGTTACAGCTGTAGCACTCATGATGTGAATGTCTCTGTACACTGAGTAGTTATGCTTCTATGTGTGTGAAGCATCATTATGCAATGGAGGTACTGAGAACATGGGATATCAATTCACTTATGTAGGGAGAAAAAAGAGACATTAGAAATTCTATTAACTGCCTAATGACTTTGATTTTGGGGAAGAGTAATGGAGACCTACAAACGTTAAGAAGAGAAGGCTGTGCTGAGCACTGACACTGCACATATACAAAAAACAACAACAACGACACACAGTGTGTTTAATAGAAACAGGAGGGAAGCAGCCACTGCTAGCCCCTTGCAGAGTATTTATAACACTTGCCTAAGATACAGAATATGTACAGCCTAGAGACTTCAGATCATAATTTGAATTCAGCCCTTTAAGTTCATGGGGCTTTAATCATTGGGCACGCTGTGCCTGAGCTGTTCATCCTGTTGTACACTGTAGCCACTATGCAGAAGGAGTGCAAAAGGAACGCAAAATTTATATTTTCCCAGAAAGTACTGGCATGAGTGTCATAGTCTGTTGCTGATGAGCACAGACCCTCAAGTACAGGTCTTAAATTCTTTTGTCTAGTAACTCCAGAAGAAACAGAATCTGAGGCTCCCTGACCCACCTTCTCTCTGAGGGAGACTTATTTTCATTGAGAACAGAGACAAATTCTCTCTTCCTTACTTTTTCACTGACTCCAATTAGATTTTCTGCTTTTGTAATTCTCAATGGCCTGAGAATATTAAGACATATTGCTAGGAAAGAAGAGCTTATATGTTCAAGTACTCTCAGGATCCCAGTAATCTTCCAGTTTCTGGACAAGATTATTTGACCTGGTCAGATATAGATACCTGTACTTGCTTATGAGGAGTAGCTTCCAGGAGATATCTAAGGAACAGTGCAGAAACAAGGTGAATGTATCACAGTATTTCACTCAGCTGCAGTATTACAAAAAAAGGAAGTTTGCGGTGGTCAGAGGAAGGCAATTACTTTCTGTTTAATTTATTAGATGTTTGGTAAGATTTGAGCTGCCTGATGGACGAGTATCTTTGACAGGAGGACCTCAGATTGCCCTGCACAGAAAAACAGACCTCCAGCACATTGCCAGTCAGTGAAACACATAACATAGACAACGTGCTGAAATCTCCTCTCCAAAATCAGAATTACAGAATCATAGAATTATTTAGGTTGGAAAAGATCCTTAAAGTCGTCAAGTCTAACTATCAACTTAACGCTTCCAAATCCATGAAACCAGGTCCCTTATCACCACATTCACACATCTCTTAAATACTTCCAGGGATTTAAATACCTCCACCACCTCCCTTGGCAGCCTGTTCCAATGCCCACCGACCCTTTCTGTGAAGAAATTTTTCCTGACATCCAGTCTAAACCTGCCTTGGTGCAAACTGAGGCCATTTGGAAGTACTGTTTTTCTTTGAGGTACACGCAAGGACAGGCAGTCTTGCACAGCAAATGGTTGTAACGTCCTTTTGAACAGACAAAATAAAGTCATTACACTGACTTAGCTACTCCTTCTGTCTGTCCTAAAGAAAGACTCAGGGCTGTAGATGCCCCTTAGAACAAAACATGCTTACATAATAGATTTTAGAGTGGGATTTCACCTTTCCTTATATCCTCAGCATTTCCTGATGAATAACCACAATAACTGCATGCTGCGTGCTCACCCAGCTCTAAGCATAGTTTGCCAAGTGTGTCACATTCAGGGCCAAAAGGCTGAATTCTGCTTGGCAATGAACAGTGTTGACCCTAGGCAGGCATCCCTAACTGATTTTTGAATAACTAGTCTCGCATACAAGCGTTTCTGACATCTCTATTTACTGGGCAGCCTACGAGACTACCTAGTAATGGTCACTTCCACAAACTGTATCACATATTTGAGACACAACACAACTCTGAAAATAGGAATCAGACTATTTTGCAGCGTCTGAGGGAAGTGCAATTTACTGGGAGGTAATACGCCTTCAATATTTTTCTAATTTATCCTTTAGTGGGAGAAAGAAAGATAAAGTAACCCTGTCCCCAAAAAAGCCACCAGGCGGGGTGTCAATTGCTAACTCATTTTTTATCTGTAGTCATTTTTATCCTACAGCAATCTTCTAAATAAATGTCAATATATTAAAATATATCGACAACTACTGGCCATATTCCACTTGTCACATCATCATTCTATTTTATTCATTGCAAAATGAAAAAAGATTTGATCAAATTTATTTGATCGTCCCACTCAATGTAATTAGAATTCATTTTAAACCCAGTATCAGTTAATGTGCCATTATGTATGATCCCATGTTTTTATTGGGTTTAATGATTACTTGTAGAAAAAATGTAATGGCTGGATTGCAGAATTTGTAATTGATTTAATTAAGTATACACTAGATTACAGCTGTTCCTTCCTTGTTCAATCTTATCAAGTATGCAAAGAGCAGGAAAATCTTGGTCTGTCATTAGAACACAATTCTCCACAAATCACAAATCTCTCTAACTGTACTGATAAGTAGCTTTAACTCATCATAACTTTAACATAAACATCATGACTATAATTTCAGGGGCTCTTTTGATTTTGTACATTGCTTTTGGGACATAGCTATTACAGCTATTATCTTCTGATTACCATAACAGATTAGTTACCGGGTTGCTGTCATGGTGCTAGCCACCACAGCTATAGTGCACAACCTGTCCATACTTACCTCCATCTCCACAAGAACAAACCTTGGCCTCAGATGAGGCCAACTATGGAGAAGTTCCTTATGCCCAATTCATAATCACCACTATAGGTGAAGGACAGTCACATTTAATGCTATCTTATTTCTCGCCACAGACTGAATGATGCAAAGATGAGAGAAAATAAAAAGTAGTCCCAGGAGCTCAAATATCAGGTAGTTAGGAAAAGTCTTCCTTGCCAGGGTCAAGTAAAAGATTGTCTTAGGGGACACTCAGACAAAATGAATGTGCCGATGTTACTGCCGCAAGTCTACTGTGGTATAGCAAGTAGCATGCATAGAGAGAAGTGGTTCAAAGGAATTTGAAGAGTATATTTAGGGAGAATGGACCAGCATCCTCGAAGACACTAACCTCCCTGAAGCTCTGGTTCTTACACAAACATACTACTTATTTTATCTAACAACTTAAATGACTAAAGCACATAAACTGTAATCTCAAATTCACTGTTCTAAAGTATTTAAAATACAATACCTGCTTTTAATAAGCAGCAGCCTTTTAAGTCAGTACTGATGAGCAAGACTCAAAATTATACCAACCTGGAACAATGAGTTCTACTGCGAAGATTTAGCGATGGAATTAAGTTTTGAGCACTTTTCTTCTTCTAGAGTTGAATGTGATCTTCCTCCTTTATTGCTAAGAAATAAATACGGGTACAATGTAAATTCATTTGTATCACTGGAAATCTTGGTCCTTTACTAAAACATGTAGTCATCTTTAATTTTAGTTTTATTTATTGAAGACCCTTGTCAGCCCTTCTAGAATATTTTTCGTATTCAGGAGGCTGGGTTTGATATTATTTTCCTCCATCTTTCTGTCAGTAGTGGAAGCTGACTTTTCTCTGACCTTTGTTAATGGTACTGTGAGGTACTGGTAACTGAGGGCGTTGCTTCTCATCATTTGAGCATCTTCATAGGAAATTTCTCAGCCTTTTGCCCACCAATAAAAACAATTTAATTGCTTTTTGTTATTTTTTCCTTGTCTTATATGACAGTGTTCAGTAGATGTGAGAACCGGGGCAACTGACTAGAATGCTGGCCACAGAGAAAAGTTAGTATGTCTTGTCCTGACATTCCTTGGGTTCACACATGGCCAGTTTTTTAGATCGAAATTGTGGTGTTTTCTACAACAATAGGTTTTCCTTTTCAGTAGTTGTGAACTTCTTCCTATCCATCTAGCAGAGGGGTCATGTTTCCACATATGATCCTTCCACAGCACTGGATTATTTCCCTTTCTATGGATCGATCCTATGTTTGGGCCCACAATATATTTGATCAAAATTCAGGTGTCTGCAAATTGGATATTAGGGCAGAAGTTCTCGGAGTTACTGAAGAAGAAGTGTCTGAGACCACAGCGCCTCCTAATTGTCTCAGTTCCTGCCCATATTCTGAGGAATGCAGATGGTTTGCAGGTGGTTTCACTACCAAGTTTAATACCAGAGTATCAAAGACAGCACATCAAGGCTAGCACTGGGACAATGGGGGTAAGGTGGGAAAACAAGTACTAAACACCTTTATAGGTTAATTTCAGCAACATTTTCTAGACTAGTCATGGTCTGAGGACAGTCCCTAAATAGATCTTCCCTGGAGAGAGAGTTCATCACACAGTTAATGTAAAGCCTGAGAGCCTTTTCTGGTCTAGAGTATAGAGGTATCTTGACCACAGATTTTAGGTACCACAGATCCATAGATACGCTGAGACTTATCAAAAAATAAATAAGGTCTTGAAGCAGCAGTCACAACTAGAACAGGTCTTCTCTGAAATACTGAATACTGAATTCATCCCATCAGAACTCCATTAAGACAGAAATGTAACTGAATATCTTCTTTGAAAACGCTTTAGAAAAATGAAGTGGAAGACATAACTATGCCTAGAAGGAGTAGAGAATCACATGTCAGAGACAATAAAATATGAGGATTCTTTTTTTGAGCGTTATAATTGGAGAAGATTTGTGTGACCAAAGGTCAATAAGAGTTGAAGCTGGTCAGTGCTGTGGGGACAACAAAACGAGTTTTTAAATGTATATTAGCATCAAAAGAATAACCAGAGAAAACACTGGTCTCTTACTGGATGAGGATGGACACCTCAGAAAGAGGGATATAGAAAAGCAGAAAGGTTTAATGCCTTATTTGCTTCCGTTTTAAACAATGATGATGGTTCCTGGTCTACTGAGGTCCTGAGCTGGAGGATTATTACTGTAGGAATGATAAACTCCCAGCCAACTCTGAACTTGTGCAGAATTTGCTGTTCCAGCTGGATATATATGTCTATGGGGCCTGATGGTATTCATCCCAGAGTGCTGAAAGACCTGGCTGATAACATTGTGAGATCTCTCTCAATTATTTTTCATCAGTCTTTGAAATCTGGAGAGGCCACAATTAACTGGAATCTGGACAATAATGTCCCAGTTTATGAGAAGGGCAAGAAACTAAACCCTCAAAATTATAGGCCTGTCAGTCTCACTTCAGTGCCTGGTAGAATTATGAAGATTATTCTGGGAGTTACTGAAAGACACTTGAAAATCAGTGCAATCTTTGGTCACAGGCAACATGGGTTCATGAGTGAAAAGTCCTGTTTAACAAATTTAATCTCCTTTTATGACAATGTTACCCACCTAGTTGACCAAGGGAGGCCAGATAATGTAATCTTTCTGGATTTCAGCAAAGCTTTCAATACTGTTTCTCAGTCTCCTTCTGGACAAAATGTCCAGCACACAGCTAGACAAATGCATAATATGATGGGTGAATAATTGGCTGACAAGTTAGACTCAAAGGGTTATAGCAAATGGTGTTTCATCAGGCTGGTGACAAGTCACTAGTGAGGTTCCACGGGGCTCCATTTCAGGAACAGTTTTCTGTAATAGTTTTATAAATGAGCGGGATGCAGGATTCAAATGCATACTGTGTAAGTTCTCCCATGATACTAAATTAGGAGGAGCTGTCAACTCCCCTGAGGACGAAGAGGCCTTGCAGAGAGATCTGGGCAGACTAGAGGGCTGGGCAATCACCAGTCATAAAAAGAACCAGGGCTGGATTCTCTGGCTGGGATGAGGCAACCCTGGCTACATGTACAGACTGTGGGATGAGAGGTTGGAGAGTAGCCCTGCAGAAAAGAATCTGGGGGTTCTGGCTGATGGCAAGTTGAACACGAGCCAGCAGTGTGCCCTGGCAGCCCAAAGGGCCAACCGTGCCTTGCGGTGCACCAGGGCCAGCACCGTCAGCCGGGCGAGGGCAGGGATTGTCCTGCTCTGCTCTGCCTGGTGCAGCCTCACCTCGAGCACTGGGTGCAGGTCTGGGTGCCACAATGTAAGAAGGACACAAAGCTATTAGAGAGCATCCAAGGGAGGGCTACGAAGATAGTGAAGGGTCTGGAGGGCAAGAGGTGTGAGGAGCAGCTGAGGTTCCTTGGTGTCCTCAGCCCAGAGCAGAGGAGGCTGAGGGGAGGCCTCATGGCAGCCTAGAGCTCCCTCACAGGGGAGCGGAGGAGCAGGCACTGATCTCTGCTTTCTGGGCACAGCAGCAGGACCCAAGGGAACGGCATGGAGCTGCGTCAGGGGAGGGTCAGGCTGGGGGTTAGGAAAAGGTTCTGCACCAGAGGGTGGTGGGCATGGAACAGGCTGCCCCGGGCAGTGGGCACGGCCCCAAGCTGACAGAGCTCAAGGAACGTTTGGACACCGCTCTCAGACACAGGGTTTGGGGTGGTGCTGTGTGGGGCCTGTTGGACTTGATCATCCTTGTGGGTCCCTTCCAACTCAGGATATTCTGTGATTCTCTTCTACAATTCTAAGATAAAATTAAACTCTGCAGTGCAAAGAGTCCACCATGAGCTGTTTAGCTAGATCATTGCAAAGACTGCCAGAACTCCCCACTGGCAAGGATTGACCCCATAAATTTGTCTTAACAAGACTGGGTCAAAGGACATAGCCTGGTGTGGCTGACTTGCAGCAGCTATCCAGTGGACAGTTCAGTGTAGTATCATCACAATCACCTGATGCAGGAGGGTGAGAATATTGCTGACACTAAATTTGATCATGTAGCAAGGTGTTAAAGCCAGTGAAAAAAAATTACACTTTTATAACAACTTTATCATGACATTTTGACTAACTTAGGTGTGCTTGCCTCCTATCTTATCTTAACCCATCCTATGACATATTTTGATTAGCACAATTAGATATTTTTTAAAAAATAACAAATAAAGTGACTTACGGTGGAACTGAGGAGTATGATCCACAGAAGTCACAGCTGAAGATTCCTAGTCTGGGAGATTGCAGATGCTGCTGCAATATCTCCTCCTTCCAAGCACAGATCTGTATATAAATGACTTGGCAAGGTGTGTTAAGAGCCGTCATCCACCTACCCTATAGAGTCATTGCTTTTGACCACTGCCACACTCAGACAAATCAAAATGTAATCTCCACTGCCTCCTGTTGCTGTTTTCAACAGTCTTGTCCTTATTGGCTGGTCTGGAAAAATCATTCTCTAGACACAAAGTGTTGGCCAAATGACTTGCCAGAGGCTGTCTGTTTTGCCTCCTGTACATCAGTAGAGGCTGCACAGTTTCCTAAAACTATTTTTTCCCTAGTGTCCTGGTCATATGGCAGGAGAAGTCTGCATATAAAAATAGTTAGGTACTCAGAAAAAGAAGAGATTATCATTTTAAGGGTATCAAACATATTACCAATGACAGTTCTCAGAGTGAGGTATGCTGTACAGCAGTGTCCTCCCACAAATGGCAATGGCAAAGAGATTGCATAAACCGAGGAAAGGAAACTATGCACAAGAAAACAAGCATAAGCAGTGTGCCCTGATTGTTCAGCCCAAGAAAACTCTGGAAGGTATTTGGGATGACCTATATGCAGAATGACAGAATGCAAGTACTCTGTGAGACAACCAGTTGTGCATAAATTGTAAGATATTGAATAATAACAGAAGAATAATCAAACTTGCTTAGTTTCCACATATTCTGCATGCATTATAAATATCTGACAGATTAAAGCTATCCAATAACTGCAAGTAATAATTGCAACTACATTCCCTACAGAGCACAATTGTCTACTTGAGAAAATATTTGCATTGGTTTGGCCTATTTTTAAAAATACTTCATTTTCTCTTTCATTTTTTTTTTTCTTCTCTATAGGAGAATCTTTTCACTCATCTCTTTCCCTCTGATAGTCAATTTTGCCTGAGTTTATTTGATAAGTTTATCAATACAAGTGCACACCTCTGTAGCTGAAGAGTGTCTGAAAGGCATGTCTGTGTCAATGCATGAAAAGAGAATAAAGTATGGTTTTAAAAGGCAAAACCATTGGACCTGCCGAGACTTTGAATGTTCAGCTTTAATTTTCAATGCTTAGTAGCAGACTAAGCTGACTGGATCAGAGCACTTTTCAAGTTCGTTTCCAACTTAGGGAAGAAGGGAAGGAGGGCAGATCACACAATGCACATTGGAGCTAAATGTCAAGTTTAATAGTAAAATATGCATCTATTACCAAACTTTTAAAACAATGGAATGTAAGTGCCATTCAAATCATATAGGATCAAAACACATCTTTATGGGTGAATTCATAGTTAGAGACTTTTATTCTCAGCTCCAATGCAAATTTCTTGTTACTATTATATGTCATGAAGTGTGAGCCACTTTCTCTTCTGTCTACATGCAGGATAAATTAGGAGTAACTCACTGAACCACAGAGGCCTTAGATTTCCAACACGTGTTTCCTCAGCTGTAGAACTGAATTACAGTACCAGCCTACATACCAGAAAGCCAGTCTGCTTTTCAGTGGAACTTTCTAGACAGGGTGTAATGACTGTGCATTGCATGCAACACTAAACTGCTATATTATTGCTACAAAAAGTCCTCAAATCTGGCATACAGCACGGAACGGATGTTACAGTCTTCTATCAAGTTGAATTGTCATTTTTCATGTGAAAGCATTGCCTCTCCAGTCAAATTCAGGCATCTGTTTGTTTATCCAACTGCTTTCATGGGCACTGCAAACTGCAGCTGGAAGACTGTTGAAGTCTTCCACTGTTTCAGAGGGCTTCCTTCCATGTAAAATGTGTGTTGTAGTTAGATTGAGAATTTCGCTGAAACAGCAAACAATCTTAACCACACCCATCAAACTATGTTTGTTGCTATAATAAATGTTGCCTTTCTGAACTATAGTTTCCTTTTGCCGCAGGCTTGTCAATGGAGTAATATACTCGCTAGTCTGTTGCATGAGCTTGCTTATCTTCGAGTAATTCAAAAGTATTCCAGCAACTAAGTAAAACTGAGAAGTAAACCTTTTTATGTTCTGCAGGTAGGATACAGCACTGAGTCAAGTGCTTACAAAACAGACAAATACAAGCAGCCCCCAAAATATGGTTACTACTCATTGTGCAGACAGTATGGTATGGAAAAGGTTCATTTATTGTTAGATCTCATATTCTTCTGGCAGCATTAATAGATCCTGATGGATATGTCTTAAGGTGGTGGTTATAAAAACATTGCTTATTTGTTTGTTAAACTGAGTCTGATACCTGTCTTGTAGAACAGTATTTCCTTCTCCCCATAAAAGACTATCTGTTTGGAACTCAGTGTTTTATACTCCTCAAGCATAAATTTGGTTCTCATAGCTTGTTATGCCCATTCCCTTGATGTTACCTTGGCAAAGGCCAAGCAAGTAGAATTGAGTAAAATGCATTTCAAGAATTTGAAGTGAATGAAGTGAGGCCTAAAGTGCAGTGCAGGGATTACTGAAGAACAACTCTGCTGTCAGCACTGCAGATCATAAGCCTTTGGTTTTGCTGTTGTGCATAAAGAAAAGCAGCTATCCGAGGATGCTGGTAATTGTAGGCTAATCTCCACTTCTATTTTTCTCTGACACCATCCAAAATAGATTTCTCTTCCTTACCAGAGAGTTCTCTCTCATCCGAAAAATCACAGCTGAGGAAGTTTTTCTAAAAAAATCATTATAATATATAGAGAGGCAAACCATCAAAAATACAGACTTCGAAACAATTACTCAAATATTAATTATCTTGTTTTACAGCTTGTTTTACTGAGGTACTGAAATAAATCCTACCTTATTTTCATTACAACTGTGTTTGTAGGTACTACTTACTCACTACAACTAATATCTGTAATGAAAAGTAGCACTCTTACTATAACTAGTACAGATCAGTTTCGTGTTTTTACCTTAGCCATAGTGCTTGACTTGATACTTTGAATTTGTTTTTGGTTTGTTTCGTTTGTTTGTTTTTTGATTGTTTATTTATATTGTTGTCGTTATTGTTTTAGCCTAGTGGAGCTTCTGTGCTTCTTGTACTTATTTAACTATAGTTCAAATTATAACAATTCCAAGTCACCTGTTGGCCTAAAAATTGTTTATTCAAAAATAAGTTGTACTAAAATATGTACCTAATGATCAGGTGATCAATGCTATGGTACATCAGTGTACCATAGCCTTGAACTCTCATCGTTTCTGCATTTAGAATTTTGATAATAATAATAAAGAATCCTGTATGACACAAGGAATTAGGTTTTAGTTATAGAGGCTGCTATTTTAATGTAATACATCTGAAAAGGTTTCCTGATAACATGAAAATTTAATTCCCCTACCCCCTTCTACAGCTGTTAGTCAGGCATGTCCTTACCTTACTTTATCCTCTATATTTTCTATATATTACATTTTGAGATGAAACTCCACTGTCTTCCTCTGTTTGCCATGGGATTCCCAAAATAGCATAGCTTTGGCTTTGGAATCACATAATTTCAATCTGTTTGATAGCTAATTATTAAAGCCCAGTCCAAACAAATTTACTAGTTTTCAAAATGTGTCTGTAGATCTTTAAATGTGAAATCGGGTAACAACAAATATATTACCAGAATCACTAGAAGCTGAAATCCTGAGAATTCTCTTTCTAATCTATGAGGAAGCCTTTCCCTGGCATAAAGAGCCAGATTAATGAAATTTGATTTTAATGATATATATATATTTTAAATGAAAATACAAGGCAATGTGATGAAAATACAAGGGATGTGTTTTCATGAATGTGTGAGGAAAAGCATGCAGCAACAAACTGAAACTGACTTGTCAAGAGCTTCACAGTCAAACTGGCACAGCTATACCAAAACCATTTAAGGATGAAAGAATGATTTTATCTGAATTATAAAATTCATGGTGTTTATTGTAGCTGTCAAACTTGATCTAAACATATTCTTTAAATAAAAGTCTGCTTATTTGATTTACTACACTAACTTTTAAAATATTCCAATGTTAAAATAAGGTAGTACTTGTAAATAATTTTCAGATGAGCATATCTTTTGACAAGTTTTGTTGTTCTGCTTTCTTTGAAATCAGGGGTAATTATTTAAATTCCTTTCAGTTTAAGCACTCAATCATTGTCTCCTCTCTTCAGCTTGAATTGTTCAAGGTGTTGCAAGTTTCCAATTTAAAGACTTTTCTGTAACTTGTCCCCTTTCTAAAATGATTCTCAAGTAAAGCACTGGCCTCTGGAGTGGCTAAATTAGGTACAGTACATGGACACTAATTGATCAGCATTCCATAATGGCAGGGAAAAAGTTTTATCACCCTAAATTGATTCAGGGAGGCTAGAAATCAATGATGTTTCTATAATGAATGTCGTACTTCCACCTTTTATAAAACTCTTAGTGAGAGAAAACTTCTACTTTACACGTATCTTCTGCCCATATGTAAAATCTGCTATCAATATAGGTCAAAAATCTAGCAAGGGCCTAGACTGTCTTCTCGTGCTGCACTCACAACTCTGTGAGTGAAGTTAGCTGCAGGCCAGATTTAATTCTGACATCAGAATATAATGAAACATCACAAAAGTTTGTATAAAGATGAAAGTTTCTGCCATAACAATTTTGATGTCTAGATATTGCTAAAGAATAATGCAGGAAGAAAATAAGTTTCTGACTATTTACTTTACACAAGGATGGACAAACCTCAGCTTTCTTGTTTACATCCCATGTAAGCCTTGATGCATTACACACAGACATTAAAAAGATTATAAAATACTTAGTTCCACTAGATATACACAGTAAAATATTTTCTTAATGTTACCAAAATAATTCTTGCAGTTGCTATGTATTTATTTAGGAATAGTGCAAAACAGACTATTGTGCCTGAATGCAAGTTAATATGAAAGCTAACAGAGAAAAATGTGAAGTTGTTACCTAGTATAAACAAATATTTAAGGGAAAAAAAAAAAAAAAGCGGATCATATTTTGTGCTACTTGCCACTCAGAGATTCTGGTGAGGATGACTGATAACTTGCATGATGTTCAGATGATTAATAGTAGATGAGATTAACAAAACAGAATAGACTAGAGCAGATGTGCAGTCAACATAACACAGTGTTAGCTGGTAATTTGCCATTTAAACTAATCAGATACAGATCTTCACAAGAATATTAGAAGAGGCAACACTAGTAGGCTCTACAGTATATATTTGATGGACATAAATTTAATTCTAAATAAAAAGTTAAAAGATGTTGAATATTTCACTAGAAAAATCCCCAAGTTTGAAGACAATGAGGTTTGAAGAACCTTTCTTATGCATGAAAGATGCTAGCATAATTATCTTAATAGAGCATGGCCTACATTGGACTCTTGTACATTCTGATAATAGTGAAAGCCTAGCATCAATAGTCTTGAGTAAAGGAAAATGGGGGGAAGAGGGGTGGCTTTTAAACGTAGAGGCAGTGAGTTTTGTTTACTTTCTCTTTTTCTTTTATAAACAAGAAATGACAATTAGTTGTAATGAAAGCTTATTTTTATTGCTAAGTAAGCCCAAATTGCCAACATTAACATACCAAAAAATAAAATGATTACAAATGTCCAAAGCAGGAGCTGAATTAAAACTCAAGTCAAACAAGTTTTACAGCATATGATAAACCTGTACGGTAAGCAGAGCAAGGTCCTGAATATACCACACAAGAGAAGCAAAGCACCTAAGCAAAAATCCTGTGTAGTACCAGGGGTATTGAGACATTGCTAAAGATGAATCTTTCTAAAAGCCACTGGGACCTTTCACCTCATGTGAGACAAACAGCATGCATCCAGCCCCTACTGTCTATTAAGAGAGGAAGCTTTCAGTCAGGATGAGATATATATATGAATGAATATAGACACTGAGAAGTGCTAAGAATAAGCCAAGGCAAGCACAATAGATGACATTGCTGACACTTAGAAAAATATATTGGAAGAGGCAGAGGTTCTTCCTGGCAGAAAAGATTAACTATGTTACCTTCCCTTATACTGACTTAGAAAACACAAGCAAGAGATTATGCATATCAATTGTCTCATTTTTTGATGAAGTGTCTGTTATGAAAATACATGAGAAAACTCACATTTCAACAAAATATAGGTGAAATTCCTGTTATTCCCAAGGAAAATGTCTTAATAGAAATACTGGGAAAAATCATAAAACATCTCATGCAAAGATAGTGTAGTCAGTTACATTTAGTTATGTTAAATAACAGAACAACACTGGTGAAACATAACTTGTCACTGCTGAGCTTTCAATAGAACAGAGAAGTCTGCATTAGAAATTAACATCAGAGCAGCTAGGGACTTTCTGGTGCATAAAGACAAACTCAGAATGTGAAGTACTAGGAATTACTTACGTTTTGTGAGAACAATGCTCTGTCCATCTCTGATAGGAAATAGCTGTCACAAACCACAGACACCGGTTTCAGCTGGACACAGATTGGAACCTACAACAGCTAAGTGACATCTGCACATGCCAGCAGAAAGAAAATTAACTTGTTCAAAATTTTCATATAAGCAATGATTACATCATGTTACATCAAGTCCCGGGATGTGGCACATCTAGTAGCAGTGGATTAAACAAAGGTAAAGAATGCACTGAACGTAATCTACAGAGCACTTCAGTCCCACGCACTGGCTGTAAGTTTGAAATTCATTATATAAGGTTGATTATTATAAGCAGTTTGTTGTATTTGGCTGGGAGAAGAAGGCATGAAGAACTGTAATATTGCAACGTAGCCTGAGCCAGAGCAGTCGTTTATCATTAACAATAAAAAATGTTGATCAGCAAGACCACTAATGAGCCAGCCACATTTTAGTTTCCTAGATTTAGAGCAGTTTCTCACAGTGAGGCAAGCACTGCATTATAAACATGATTTCTTCAAACTTTGTTTCCTCCTCCAGAAAAGTGTCCATTAAAACATCAGAATTTTTGGTACCATGTCAGGGAAACCAGAATGTCTCTCCTCCTCTTGACTTCCCTGCTTTCAGAGTTTACAAAATACTGGAGGAGTGAGGGGGAAGGAGGAGAAGGAAGTGAAGGAAGTGGTTCCTCTCTGTCTTCAGCACAACACCAGTGCATCTCCAGGTGGAAAGTGCACAGACAGAACAGCACCCCTGGGGTACAGCCAGAACATGCCCTACAGAACAGAAACAGGCATCATGCAATATATGTGTTATTTACATTTTGATTCCTGACTGCAGCCAGAGTGCTCCAAGAACAGACAGAGTTCATTGTTAACCCACCATGCAGTGATGAGTTTTCTGGCTTTGCTTTATTTAGCACAGTGGCACAAAGATTGTCTGAACTGGTGAAGTATCTAACTCATTGTTATCATAACATGGCTCTTATATCCATGTTCTTGGAGCAGGATTATTCTCTGCCTTCGTATGTTTCTCTGTCAGAGCCCTTCATTGCCCTGACAAAAGCTTGCCTTCACTAGAATCAATGGAGACCATGTATGCCAGGCTATATCATGATAACAGACTTCTCTCAGTGCCATTTTCTACTGCCCTTCACAAATTCTGCCATGGACAAAGTAACAAGGGCAGGATCTAGGACATCACAACATCTAGGGTTTTCAACATTTGAAAAGCACGCTTCGTTAACACATTTCCTGTTGCTGTAAAAGAAAAAAGTTTCTGTGCTGTCAGCTTTTCCTCTCTTTAGTAGCATTTCATCCACCAGCATGTGTTGCATTTCTACATCCAGTATTAAAATATTAGCTCCAGTAAAGCTACATGGCATATAAAGGATTCTCATGAAGCCAGTTGTAAAGGATGCTTACTGCCTTTACTCTGCTGCCTTGACTGCTACAGAGTGTTCTGATATTTAAGAGTGATCATTAGGAAAAGAAGGATTTATTTAAATTGATACCTTACTCTTTTTTAGTAAACTATTGACTGGCCAGAACACAAAACCACACTAATTTAAGATTTACTACTGCTCTTTTCTTCTGGAAAAATTTCCTTTCAGACCACTCACACAGAATAATCTCTTACAGGATTCTGCATTTCGGGTTTAGAGCTCTAAACTTTTTATGAAATGCAGTAAAGAAAGAAAAAAACAACTAATGAAGAATAATAAGGAAGGGCATATTACCAAAAAAAGAATATTAACAATACATCACAGATTACCTCTTCTACTGCTTCAGCCACTGGATTGACTACTGTCCTCTTTTCTTTTAGAGTTACCAACTCAGTGGGGAAACAAAAGGAAACCCTTACCCCACACATGCACATTCTTGAGTGCTACAGAACACGTTTTCTCTGCACAGTCTGCTGTAGTTTCTTTTCTTTGTTCAGAACCACCTCTGCTCAGAGCTATGTAATGGACTTACTGTATTTTGAGGTTTGCGATATTCTTTCTGAATGGAAAGCAGAGTAGACCAGACAGAAGTAGAGGGTCACAGAACATAACAAGCTCCTCTATCTAGATTTTCTCTTTTCTAGACTGTTGTGCATTGTCTTGGCTGTAGCTTACTTAGAAACTCCTCAGTGCTACATTCTAAGCTTGCAACAGCTCGATTTTCCACAGAACAAAAAGCTCGTGCTTTCTTAATCTCCCACTGGAAATTTTCTGCTCAGTCATGTTTCAAGATGATTAAATGCACCTAAAAAAAAAAAAAAAAGAAATAAATCTGAAGTGATAAGTCCATCTAGATAATCATTTGTGGGATACACATAGCATGTGTGCAGAAGTAAGTGCTGTCTCAGTGATGTCAAAATCCACTCTTGAAGGGATTCTTTGGCCCATCAAAAAGCTATTTCATGTTCCATTCCCAGTGTCAGGATCTGGGTGTACTGGCAGGCCCTGACCAGCCTAACTTGGAGCACTCGCTCCACCCTTGGGGCCCTATTTATAAGCTCAGACTGAGGCACCCAGGTCTCCTCTGGATGGTCATGGAATCCGTGCCATAAGATACTGATCTTCAGCTCCCCCTCTTGGGTGGACTACTCAGACCCACCTCTCAGCCTCAAAACCTCACTCCCCATCTCTTTGCTGTGGCAGGCTGCTGCAGGCCTCAGCACCTACCACCTGCTCAGACCCATGAGGTAGCGCATGGCCTGCTTGGGCAGCCTCTATCTCACCCCCTCATGAGACAGCCCTTCACTCAATGCTCCCTGACACCTATTTCCCGTGCCAGGATAGCTGGCAATTAAATGATGGAGTGTCAATTCTGATGGTGGCTTGGGTAATGCCTTCACAGAAACATTTCTGACTTGCAGCCACAATTCAGTATAACCATGTGTCCAATGGCATTAATTAAACACTTAATTAAAACAAACTGATAACTTACGGTGATTCCCTGAAGGTGTTTTTTCCTTGACTCAAGCCTTCTACATATTCCCTAACAACAAAATAGTTGCTGGTTTCTGTCCAAGTTGATTATAAAGTGATTATCCTCATTTTATTATTTCTCTAAAAAAAAATCTTAATTAAGAATTTCTTAATGCCAAGTCTTCCTCTGTGTCTCCATAGACTTTTAGGACTCCCTTTATTTTTTTTTTTTTCTCACTTCTTTCAAAGCTTGATAGGAAAACATTTAGCCCTTTGGTTGCTCAGCAAAAGATACATTTAGATGCAAGGACCATTGTACATACGCAAGCCAATTAGAAAAAAAGCATGATTTTAGCAATAAGAAATGGCTATTTCCTTCCTACAGATGCATAATACGATAGGTATTAAACACACATCTGTGCTCAGCGACCATGCTGAAACTTCACTGGCAGGGGGCCAAGCATTGAAAAACAAAGGCAATGGATCAATATACACCAGGGTTGCCAAAAACATGTATACACATATAAGAGAAGTTATCTATGTATTACTTTTCAAAGTTGAACTGAATTATGACAGCAATGTGCAGTACGAAGTTTGCTCAGAAGACGGCTTTAGTCAAATGAATGCTGGTGTCACCATGCAACAGGAAGGGCAGTCAAAGAAAATGGCAGAAGTACAGTTGTCGTTCGCCATAATCAGAAGTGTCTGGATGCTGATGGTAACCGCTCTGAGCACCTCTTGTAATTACAGAAGTCAAATGTGACTTGTATTCATCTTTTGTTATTGAGTATTACAATTTTAATACAGTTTTTTCCTTTCTTAAATGTGTATACTTTTTGGCACCTTCTGTGTGTAGAAGAAACTGCATCATATTCCAATCTTGGATTCAAAATAATGATAATGAAATCTTAAATCCATATAAAGGCGTTTACAGAAAAAAAAAAAAAAAAAAAAAAAAAAAAAAAACTTTGTGATAAAAGCTTGTATAGCTTTCCATGTCAGTCTGATATAAAATAAATACCCAGTGATATACATGAAAGCTATTTTCATATTTATACCTTTTTCACATAAGCACTAGATTATGTTCTTCAGAGTTAGAAAGGATGACCTGCACTAGGAAAGTAAGCCTGTCCAAAACATGAGTTCCCAAACATATTTTCCCTTAAGTCCAGCTGCTCCTGGCAGACATGATCTAAATGACAAATAAGAGGCCTAAAGCACATAATAGCTACTTTAGTAATCATGGAATTATCCTTTGAGCTAGAGTGACACTTTCATAGCATCAGTAGACAAAAAAGTCTCAAGAAGACACTATGATAAGTCCACTCTAGTTTGCTGGCTTCACAGACTCACTGATTTTAAAAGTATATGAAACACTAAATAAAATGGAAAAGGCCTATGACCAAGATGTTGTGGTGGACTTTGAGAGTCTCCTTACTGAGACTCTGAAGTCTGATGATGACCATACCATTTTGTACAAGAGCTCTTCTTGATATTGGCAAGGGAAAAGAAAAGCAAGGGAAAAGAAAAGCAAGGGAATGCCTGTTCACTAAAACTGTCTTTCCTCCATGATTTTTTCCTTTGCAAGGCCTCAAAAATGGATGTGTGGCAATTCAACATTCAGAACCTGTATTCTATCACCAGGAAGAATTTATTGAGATAAAGAAAATTTTCTGCTAGACATCTGCAGCCAATTTACCCATATGTCTTCTTCACATGGTTATGCTTATTTTTGTATGACTTACAAGGATTTCTGCTCCATAGATCTCTGGGTGGAAGAGAATATCTGCATAGATGCTAACTTACTAAAGACAACTTACTAATCGACGATACTAACGTGTATGAACACTGTGGGTTTTTCTAGTAACTTAGTTCTTCAGTTATATATTCTGTCAAATAACGATTTTATGCAACAGAACCAAAAATAGACTTATCAATATTAAAATATGCAAATTATATATTTTTAATAAAACACTCTCATTTGACTTTACAATGCACATCCAACCCTGCTTTCTAGGAAGAAAAATTCTTTAGACAATATCTTGTTTAGTTATGAACTAAATCCTATGCAAATCCTTGTTTGTATTTTTTCCAAGTAAAGTACTACAGCTTTCTATTTTGATGCCTAAATCAGCCTTTTCAGTCTTATGATTAAGTTCATTGCTCATACGAATAGCTCTAATGGAAAAGTATCTCTACCCTACAATTTTCCAAGTAGGCATAAAATAAGTGTTTATTATTACATCTTTGTATCCATCTTTCCTAAAGAGAACGATATTGTAGGATTTATTGTAGGATTTGTTTAGCTTGAAGAGCAAAGCAACTCCAAGGAAACTGTATTTTCTTAAAAAGCTGTGGAATCAATGAAGTAACTCCATCTTGAACATATGGATATCAAAGATTATGTTAACTATGATCATTTGCTGTATTTGCTGTTCACTATTAATAGAATAAACGAACTGCAGAGTTAGTGGAAAGAAGAGAAAAGCAAGATGCAAATAAAAAAAAAGTCACCATATCTGTACAGATAACTAAAAGAAGTTGCATCATTGATGTTTCAAGAGTTGTTTGTCTGGTCTAGCAATCGAAAATTAGACCAGCAGGCTAACATGACCATAATACTTCTACCTGGTGATATGACATTGCACTAAGCGTGCAAGTGTCTGTGTTTTGCCAGTTGCTAAGGTAAAAGTGTTAGGGGTTGCCATAGTGGCCAGCTTGATACTCGTTCAGGCTGCTGCAGCTCCGTGTGCCCAGGTGTAAACCATCTGTGAGACTGAGCATGGGTTTGCGAAAGGCACACATCCCAAAACATAGGTGTACACCACATACATGTGTATATACACCTAGACCACAAAGACCAACACACACGGGCATCCTCAGTGCTCACACAAACAGCACCAGCACCACCTTAAACACTGAAGCTAAACGAAAAATTCTTAGAATTTAAACCACTAGTCTTAGAATAAAATGAACTTGCCTCTGCAATAACTAAAGGAGGAAGTTAGATAGTAATACATCCAGAAAAGAGCACACTGCATAACCTAAATTTTAGCGGTGTGAATCCTGCCTTGAGACTAAGTCCCTCCATGAAAGGAAGAACTTGGTGAAAATGTTGACTTTTCCACTGTAGTAGATAAAATGTTTTAAAAGTATTAAAGTGTATTAAAAATGTATTAAAAAGTATTGAAAAAGACTATTTTTTAATAAAGTGTTATCTATTCTTAAAAAGTTATAAAGGTAAAGCAGTCTGTTATCTCCATTTGCATGAGATAAGAATATACATTGGTAGCAGATACAGAAAAGCCCAAGGAATTCTGGAAGCAAGTTTTTTCCACTGTTCATTTAACTATTTTTATGTTGAACCAAATAAGCTATTAAGGTTGGAGTGGGCACAGAGTGGATGACCACCAGTAGTAAGGAAAATCATTGAAACAGTTTAAAAGGAGAAATCTGGCTTCTCAAAGGATATAAGCTTTTAGAAGGTAGAAGACATTATTTTGAAAAGTAGAATTAATTAAATTAGACAAGTTATTTCAATTTATTTGAAGATCTGGATTTACAAAAATCAGTTAGGCAGTTTACTCTTTTCCTTATTCTAAGCTAGAGTACATATTTTAGTTAATGACTTCAGTAAGTTATTTAGGGACAAATGTTCAAAAAACTCAGCAGAAATTTTGGAAATAGTTGTTGTGATTTTATCATTGTTTTTTCTTGCTACCAATCAGTTTCATCTTTTCCTGACCAGCTTCCTCACAGAGATTATCTTGAGTTTTTTCACCTTGTTAAAAGTCATTTTGTATGATAAACCCATGTCTTCTTGGCACAATATATTTCAAAAAATATGTGTTTTTAAGTGGTTTGTTTTTTCACCCTCTGCACAGGAGGGAACAGAAACGGTTGGGAGGAAAGATGTAAAACATATTTCAGTGCTACAGCATACACATATGTAAATTATTCCATATATTTTCCATAAAAAAACAGCATTCATTTTTTTTTCCCCCATCACAGCCTCCCACTCTCTGCTTCAAAAGTGGTAACATAATCATTCTTCATAAAGAGAATGATAATTAATATTCTTTCCTGAAGCTTGCAGTTTTAATCTAATTCAAGGATGGTTTAGTAGCTATTTACTGACTCTAAAATGATTAGCCGTGTTCTTCTGAATAACCATATTATTCCACAAGCTACATATGCAATTAGCACTGTTAAACTGGCAAAACAAAAAGTCTGTTTTCACATGGCATGCAGGGAAAATGTCCTCTGACATGTTCATGTGAAATACTGAATCAAAAAACAGTCCAAGTTTTCAATTTTTATTTCCTCTGACTCTTAAATTAAATTTTTAGAGAAATCATCACTTGATAAATATTATCCTGTTGACTTTTTTTTTTTTTTTATAAAGCAGTTTAACAAGAAAATTTGCACTTTTTTCTTACAGTTTGACAGTTAGCTGTCCATTAGCTACTATAATAACTAAGAGGTGGCCAAACAACAATAATAATATAAGAGTTTGAATGTGGAGGTGAAATACTACATTTCAACAGCCATCAAAACAGTTTTTAGATTTGTGTTTTTCTAGTTCCATGGAGAAAGTTTTCTATGTCTTTTTCATTGATTGATAGTCTGAGAGACAAAGAAAGCCTAATGTCCCAGTGAGCTCACAAAAACTTTCCTGATAGCAGAAGGTGGGAGGAAAAGGTGCCATTGA
>VXAV01003670.1:76841-92173 GCA_013399715.1 Alectura lathami | reverse complement strand
TTTTTTTTTTTTTTTTGTTATAAAGACCCTCAAAGCCATGTATCACATACTCTTCACTTCTCCATTCACCTTATCACTCTGGCCTCAGTTTCACACTTTATCATAGCCATCGTAAGAGTCTCCAAGTTGTCAGAGACTGTGATCTCAATAAACTGTTTTTTTTTTTTCACAGAGCTCTAGAATCAAGGAATGGTTTGAGTTTAAAGAGACCTTTGAAGATCATCCTGTTCCAATCCCCTTCCAAGGACCAGGACACTTTACACTATATCAGTTTCCTCAAAGCCTCAGCCAACCTGACCTTGATCTCTTCCATAGAGGCTCCATCCACAACCTCTTTGGGCAACCTGTTCCAGTGCCTCACCATTCTCATAATGAAGAATTTCTTCCTTGTTTCTGATCTAAATCTACCTTCTTCCAGCTTAAAACCTTTGCTGTATCACTACACACTGGTGAAGTGTCTCATAGCTTTCAGCTCCTCTTGTGTGCTGGAAGTCCACAGGAATGTCTGCTTGGAGGCTTCTCTTCTCTAGGCTAAACAACTACAATTATCTCAGCCTGTCTTCATGTGAATGGTGTTCCAGCACTCTCACAACGTTTGTGGCCCTCCTCTAGATCCACTTTAATAGGTCCATGTTTCTCTTGTGCAGGAGGATGAAGAGCTGGATGTGGTATCTTGGAGTCTCACAAAAACTGAGTAGAGGGAGAAAATCATCTCCCTCGACCAACTGGCCACACTTCGTTTGATGCAGGATACAATTAACTTTTTGAACTGCAAGCTCACATTGTTGGCTAATGACAAGCTTTTCATCCACCAGTAGCCCCAAGTCATTCTCTGCTGGTGCTCTCCATCCACACCTCACCTAGTCTGTACTGTTTTTTGAGATTGTCCTAACTCATGTGCATGACTTTGTTGAATTTCTCAAGGTTTACATGGGCCTTCTCAGCCATGTCAAACTCCCTGTTTCCTCTAGTTTATCCACTCAACTTGGGATCATCCACAAACATGCTGAGGATACATTCAATCCCACTGTCCATGTAACTAACTAAGATATTAAACAGTATGGCTCCTTGAGACACACCCCTTGTCATTGATGTCCACATGGGCACCGAGCCACTGACTGTTATTCTTTGGATGCAGCCATTCAGCCAATTATTTATCTGTCAAGAAGTCCATCCATTTTAGAGACAAGGATGTTTTGTGGTAACATAACAAAACTTTGCACAAGTCGAGGTAGATGACTTGTTGCTCTTTCCCTGTCTATCAGTACTGTCACTGTTGCAGAAAGCCACCAGGTTAATCAGGCAGGATTTGCCCTTTGTGAAGCCATGTCTTCAGTCACCATTCTGTCTTCCATATGCTTTAACATAGTATCCATGAGGATCGGCTCCATGATCATACCAAAACCAGAGGTGAGGCTGACAGGTCTCTAGTTCCCTGGGTCTTCCTTTCTCTCTTTCTTAAAAATGGGAGTGATGTGTCCCCTTTTCCATTCACTGGGGACTTCACCTGACTGCTACAACTTTTCAAATATGTTGGACAGTGGTTTGGTGACTGCATCAGCCAGTTCCCTCAGGACCCTGTGATACATCTCATTGGGTCCCATGGACTTGTGCACATTCAGTTTCTTGGCATGGTCTCAAACCTTTTATTCTCATATGGTGTGAGACTTCCTTTCACCAGTCTCTGCCTTGAGGTTCTATGTCTTGGGAGGTAGGGCAAGAGCAATTGCCAGTGAAAACTGAGGCAAAAACTGTTGTAGAGTACTTCAGCTTTCTCTATGTCTGTTGTATCTAGGTCCCCTGTCTTATCACAGGAGAGTACAATATCTTCTTTTGCTGTCTCATACACCTGTGGAAATCATTCTTGTTCTTCTTCACATTACTCTCCAGGCTTATCTCTAGCTATCCTGTGGCTTTCCTGGTCCCATCCCTATACTCCCGAGCCATATGACTGAAAGCAATGTTTTGAATTTCTTTATTGTAGACGGAAACTCAGAAGAGAGGAAAAACTGTCAAAATGTGGAAANATCGTTATTTTTTCCATGAACAGAGTCCTTATTCAACAATCTTTCTGGATGAATTCACCTAGGTTTGGAAACTATTCTAGCCTAGCAAACTTCCCTTTTATAAATCTTGGCTGAAATTATGTAATAATGAATTTAGATCCAGCAACTAAAAGGACTGATTTTTACAATTAAGTCAGTAAGAGGGAGAAGATGATGACGTATACTTTGGTGGCCACAATCCAGTCCAAACAGTCAGCAAGCTAAAGCAAATAGCTCTAGTCTGGCTTTGGTCTGCTCTTGCTGCCTGCACCTGCTGAAAGACTAACTGAGGTACAGTATGTGAAATTATAGTATCCAATGTGCAAAATCAGCATGTTCTGCAGTCACCATAAGCTTATAAAATATTAACACATTTATTAAGAAAAAAAACACTCTTTCTTGTCACTGGAGATGTTTATGATTCGTTTCCACTGTGCAGGTTGCACATGTGTACTGTGTTAAACATTAAAGAGCTAATAATAAAGTTTCAAGATATTGTAAGACATAACTATGTTATTATTATTATTATTANTTTGCAGTCTCTGCTGAGAGGCAATTGAGAAAATGGTGATTCTAAAGTAAAAGTAGTAGAGAATCAGCACAGAGATGGATGTCAGTGGCAGAATAATTCTTTAGAGTGTGCCTCCATTCCCTGACAGCACAAGAGCCTTTTGTAAACAGCACATACTGCACAGTCTCTCTTCCTCACTACACAAAGACAAATTGTACAATTCATCTCAGCCAACCAGGAGAATCGTTATTTTTTCCATGAACAGAGTCCTTATTCAACAATCTTTCTGGATGAATTCACCTAGGTTTGGAAACTATTCTAGCCTAGCAAACTTCCCTTTTATAAATCTTGGCTGAAATTATGTAATAATGAATTTAGATCCAGCAACTAAAAGGACTGATTTTTACAATTAAGTCAGTAAGAGGGAGAAGATGATGACGTATACTTTGGTGGCCACAATCCAGTCCAAACAGTCAGCAAGCTAAAGCAAATAGCTCTAGTCTGGCTTTGGTCTGCTCTTGCTGCCTGCACCTGCTGAAAGACTAACTGAGGTACAGTATGTGAAATTATAGTATCCAATGTGCAAAATCAGCATGTTCTGCAGTCACCATAAGCTTATAAAATATTAACACATTTATTAAGAAAAAAAACACTCTTTCTTGTCACTGGAGATGTTTATGATTCGTTTCCACTGTGCAGGTTGCACATGTGTACTGTGTTAAACATTAAAGAGCTAATAATAAAGTTTCAAGATATTGTAAGACATAACTATGTTATTATTATTATTATTACTTTTTAATGTACATCTTCATGTATATTTTCCTCTTACTAGCTAATCAGGCTCCCAAATAGACTTTTAGTTAGACATATTGTACTCCTGGATCCAAAAGAGAGTGAGAGCTTGATGAAAGAGGGCTAATGCTCCTGGTAGATTTCACTGAGTCTCATGTATTGTTATACCTACAGCCATATCTCATAGATCTCATCAACGCTTATAACTATCTAAAGGGCAAGTGTTAAGAGGATGGGGCCAGGCTTATTTAGGTGGTGCCCAACAGCACAAGGGGCAATGGGCACAAGCTGGAACACAGGAGGTTCCATCTGAACATGTGAAAGAACTTCTTTATTGTGAGGTTGACAGAGCACTGGAACAAGGATCCCAGAGAGGCTGTGGAATCCCCTTCTCTGGGGATATTCAAAACCCACATGGACGCCTTCCAGTGTGACCTGCTGTAGGGAACCTGCTTTAGCAGGGGGTTGGAATAGAATATCTCCAGATGTCCCAAACTCTACAATTCTGTGATACTTGGAAAACTCCTATAAGATTGTGAATGCACCTTTATGTAGGATTTATCATGCACTGAAATGAACATAAGCAAGAAATAGTTCCTGTAGAAGTTTATTCTGCAAACAAGGCATTTCTTCTCTGAATTCTTCTTCCTCTCACACCACTTCAAATTTCTGATGCAGCTTTACTGCCACAGCAAAGTCTTCGCAAAGTTGTAAAAAGAGAGGATATTTTAGGTTTCCTTCAAAATATTCCTGCAAAGAAGAGTGTCAGCTCCAGGCTGGAAGATCAGGTTGTCATTTCTGCCCATTCCAAACTTTCTAGTTGGTTAATTTTCATGAGAGAGTTAGGGAGCAGGGGAATCCAGGCAGTATTTTAAAGAAACTAATAACTTTAAAGATTTTAAGGAAATTATTCTTGACATTTAAGGACTGTGGTACTTCTCAGGAAATTCAATGGTGTGGGCTGGGAATCTGCTGCTGCTGCTGCCTGTGCATTTCCATGATTAATGTCTCATAACTAACAAAAAGCGCCTCCTGAGGACACTGAAAGTTTTTGCAACCAAGGTGACCTGGCTATTGGAGAAATGTCAAGTGGAGATATTTGCAATGCAATTCCACATATCAATAACTATACTACATATTAGATTAGATAAGAACAGTTATCTCAAAGGATCTTTGTTATAAAAGAGAAAAGCTTTTTAATATCTCTCAGTAAATCACTCCCTGTGGGTCACAACTGTTACTTTACTATATAGTAGAGTTGTGTTGTAAAGTTTCACTCCAAATTGCAATGGGTTAAACACTGAGTAATTCCTCTTTAAAAGCTGTCCAGTGTCTTGGCTTCCACATATATCTGAAAATTTGGTAAAGTTATGTCTACATATTATGAAACAGGGACCACAAATGCTCTGCCAGATTTCTCCTTGGTTATAAAGTCACCAACAAGAAAGTATTCATCACAGTGTCTTTAGCTACAGGCAACATTACTTTGCATGCTATTTCATAAAGTCACTGTTATGATTTATCAAAATTTTTAAACAGTACTGCATTCAGTAAGTGAGCTACCCTCTTGTCTAATTAAATGTTTTTTTCTTGGTCATATTAATTTCAAACAGAACTAAATATCTCAGTTGTTCCCACATGAATGAAGTTGAACCATGATGTCATGTTTTATCTAACCAGACAGGAGAGGGGAAGGAGAGAACTCCTCCAGGAACATAGACTCTACCACCTCCCGGGGCAGCCTGTTCCAGTGCCCGACCATTCTTCCTGAGAACAAATGTTTCCTAACCTCCAGTCTGAACCTCCACTGGCACTAGTTTAATTTGAACAAAATATTTAATTTGTACAAATACAGTCATCTCTAGTTGACACTACAGAAGGTTTGTAGCTTAGGAGCTTTATAAGGATGTTGCAAGGTATAGATATTCATATTGTAACCTACTTCACATCTCTTTCATACTCAAGCAACAATAAGAGCGTACTACAGACAGCTGGACAAGCTGTAGTTGAAAGCAGTTTCACCCATTCAAATGTTTCCAAACTGAAAGCATTCCTGCTGACGTTTTCCATCAGACTAATCATATGAGCATTATTTTTCTGTTTAACTATGTAAGGAAGAAATGACACACTTGCGGTGGTTGCAAGATGTTTTTTAGAAGATTGAGTAGAGACATCATACTTCGCACAAACATTTTCCATGTATTGTCTGTGTGTATTTTGCTAGAGGCATTGCCTAAACATATTTAAGTTAAGAACATTATTTCAAAAAATAAAACATTCAGGAGAAACTTAATAAAATTGGAATGTCATGTTAACGAGAAGATCTAGACTTTATAGGCAGCAGGGGTATCAGAACTGAATAAGCCAGTCTAGACATAGTTTTGGAAGGGACCTCACCACTTTTATTTATTTTTCTCCTATTTGTATATAGATTTTTAAGCTCCTTCACTAGAAGGTTAAAAGTTGACTCATAGTACAAGGTATTAAATCTAATCTCCTTTCTCAGAGAAGTTTGGAAAATTGCCTTTCATTTCTGGTTTCTAGTTGTATAGCTTCCTTCCAAATGTTACATGACATTTTTCAGATGAATCCGGGCTACTCGAGAACTACAGATCCTTCTTTAAAACAACTTGTTCCTAAGCATTAACTCCACATTTTCCATGTAAGCTATGCATTTGATCAAGTCAAACCAGCAAGCTTGGGAAGACTAATATCTGTTTTTTAGTGCTTTTTGTTTTTCAGCAAAGAGCTGTAAATAACAATAAACTACATTATAAACACTTGATGAATATTTTGCAAACACAAAGAGAGGCTGAACCTCATAACATAAATTACTTCATGGATGTACAGGATAACCAGTAAGCACAATTTAACTGCAAGGCTAGTATTAAAAATCAACTACCTGCTCACCAGCTGTCACCAGTGCTGCATTTGGAGGCATGTGTTTCTTCCCAAGAGCTGCAGAGTGCTAGTTTGGAACAGCTGGCAAAATCTCTTTTCTCCTATTCTTTTTGAACTATGGTACCATGGTTTTGAAACTCTGGTAAGTGTTTTGCTGAAAATTTGTGGAGCTCACAGTGTGGGTCCTTGTAATTAGGATGATTTTGCAACACTGCTGACAGCACGGTACCTGCACTTTATGAAAATGATCCCACTCATCTCTGAAATAAATAGATTAAATGAGGCTGTTAAATTCAAGTGCATGTCGGAAAAGTAATTCATCTGTCTTGAAATGCATGACTGCTTGTTCCGGTAAAAAGGCTGAAAAAATTTATTTCCATGATCCCATGATATCTATTGCAGCTAAATATATATTCTACCTCATGGGGGCGGTTACTTCAGGTGTCACTTATTACCCACAATTGAGCAACTCTTTATCAAAAGTTAATTTCCAGAAGTAAATTGATCCATAAAAGAAGTTTAAGTTACACATCTTTCTGGCTGTCACACAGTATAGGCTGCAATGTAAAGCATTTAGGGATAGCAGAGAATCAATGTTGTTTTGCTTTTTCTGACCAATTATTTCAAAGGATTGACCACTTACATTTTTTTCAGCAAGAGTTGATGCAATAGCCAGTATATGATCTAGCAATCTGCCAATTAATTTTGTAATGCTTCTTTTAATAATATGTGGAGATCTCATTTAGTAGGTTATGGATTACTAAGATGTTATGGTTGAAAATGGAGTTAAGGGGAAAAAAAAAACAGAGTATGAGGTATTCCAGACCATATACATCCTGTCATGGCCTCCCTCTGCTCTCCAGGGAAGTGGGGGAGGGGGGTGGGGGGAGGTGTGGGAAGCAGCGAAAGCTGCGGTTTGCAGGGCGGCTTCCAGTTCTGAGGGGTCAGGCTGGCGGTCGGGCTGGCATGTGGGTGAGAAGTTGCTTCTCTGTAAGTTAATTGTTTTACTCCAAATCTTTTACATTCCTTTTGCTACTTTAGTAAAATTAGTTATCTTTACTCTCAAGTTCTATATTTTATTTTCCTCTCACTTTCCCTCCTTCCTCCCTGCTGACACTGGCCACTGGCAGTACACCGGCAGCCCTGAGCTTGCTCTCCAGAGGGGGAGGGGAAAGTGAGCTACTGTTGTGAGCTATCGGGGGTTTAAACCACAACAAATTTTGGTTCCCAGCGTGGGGCTCGAAGGCGTAAGATAGTAGCATATCTAACTGTAGGGAATTTTGTTAGTGTAGGCACCCTGCCAGTCGGATGGACCTTAGCCCAAAATTGTTTGATTTTTTGCTCATTAAGATGCTTGTTCAGGGAATTAACTCTTTAGTGCTCTGAATGGTATTACTTACAATGAATTGGAGCTTGTTTAAGTGGGTTACATTCTTTTTAGGATTATTTACTTATTTTACAACAATAAAATCACAGGTGTGGATGCCAGTCAGGTGTTTGGGTACTGCATGGCATTTTCAGAGCCTTGGAAATCACACTCTAGGGAACATGTCTATGGGAGAAGCAGGAGAGGAAATCCTTAACTTTTTCTCCAAGTTTTCCCCCCCCCTCACAGTTGTTTTTGTCTCTTTCTTGAGAATTTGGTATCCTTTTGGAATGCTCAAAACAGCATATTCATTCTGTCATGTCTCCTAAATGGGTTTCTCATCATCTTTATCCTAATCAGTCGGAGATCTGCCCCAAAGCTGGACAGTAATGAGTGGCAGGGAGTATGGGAAAGTGAGGGAAAAGGTCTAGAGAAGTGGGCACCCCCAGTACCGTGGAGCTTTACTCCTGAACACCTGCAGAATCCTGATAGTTTAGGCAGGTATTTGGAAGAAGGGCACTGTAACTCCGGCAGATCTGGGGATGTACAAAGTGCCTGGGGCCTGGCCTATGCCTGTCGAGCCCTATTCAACCTTACTCAGCACCCTCAAGGGAATGAGAATGCCTCTGTGCCTGCAGTTGCTTCAACATTCGTAGTGACCCAGCTCCCTCGAGCCCTGCAATTCAGCTACAGGAACAGCCTGTGCAGGTATCAGTTGCCCCTGTAGCAGGAACGAAAACATGCATGCGAAGGTCACCTAGCCGAGAAAGGAGAGAGGAAGATGACGAGGAAATTATGCCATTATTGGCACAAAGAGATACGATACAGAATGAGGAGGAGGAAGATGTAGACATCATAAGAGAGACACTAACCATCAGACCTCTAAGCCCTGGTGAACTGTGAGAGATGCGAAAGGACTATAGCATACACCAAGGAGAGCGCCTTGTCACCTGTCTGCTCCACTTCTGGGACCGTGCCATGGGGGTCAGTGCCATGGAGCTGACAGGCAAGGAAGCTCAGCAGCTAGGATCCCTTGCTAGAGATGCTGTCATTGACAAAGCAATTGGAAAAGGGAATCAAATTTTCACCCTCTGGAGACATCTCTTGTCAGCTGTGAAGGAGAAACATCCTTTCAAAGAAGGTATAATGTGTTCCCCAGGCAAGTGGACCAACATGGAGAAAGGTATCCAGTATCTAAGAGAATTAGCTGTGGTGGAGATGATGTACCAAATCAATCTTGGCGATCAGCAAGCACTTCTAGATCCAGATGAAACCTGGTGATCATCAAGAAGTTGTAGATCCAGATGAAACCTGTTGCTCGACATCTTTGTGGTGGAAATTCACACGATCTGCACTGTCAATGTACGTTAGCACACTGGTAGAAATGAAATGGAGAGATGATGAAAGACCAACGGAGAATGAGGTGACTCACACCTTTTGAGAATATGAAGATAATTACTCCTCCTCCCTGTGAGCCTGTGTCTCATCCGTGGATAAACTGTCTGCAACTGTCCACAAGATGTCCAAGATATGGAACAGCTCAAGAGCGCGGCGCACTATTCTCCACCTGTATGATCCAGCATTTCAGCTATCAGAAGCAGATGCCCTCCTGTTCAAAGAAGAAAATACAGTGGGTACACACCACGTGCCAACCTGTGGTTTCGCCTACGTGACAGTGGAGAAGATATGAGGAAATGGGACAGAACACCCATCTCAGTCCTGCAGGCACGGGTAAATGAGTTGCAAGAGAGATTAGACGCGGGAGAGGGCCCCTCTACGAGAATGGCCACTCCAATCTTCGATAGACGCAATGACCAGGATTAGAGATGCCCTGCCTCTGGCCAGGGGGAGGAAAGGGATAATCGAGTGTACTGGACTGTGTGGGTTCGATGGCCTGGCACATCAGAACCACAGAAGTATGAGGCTTTAGTAGACACTGGTGCAGAGTGCACTTTAATGGCATCCAGCCATGTAGGGATAAAAGCCATTGAAATTCATGGGGTGACGGGGGGTTCCCAAGTGTTGACTGAGGTGGAGGCTGAAGTGAGCCTTACTGGGAGGGACTGGCAAAAGCACTCTATTGTGACTGGCCCAGAGGCTCCATGCATTCTGGGCATAGATTACCTCAAAAGAGGGTATTTTAAGGACCCAAAAGGGTATCGGTGGGCTTTTGGGATAGCTGCCGTGGAGACAGAGAACATTAAGCAGCTGTCTACTTTGCCTGGTCTCTGAGGACCCTTCAGTGGTGGGGTTACTAAGAGTGGAAGAACAGCCAGTGCCGATCGCTACTACAACAGTGCACCGGCGACAATGCCATACCAACCGGGACTCCCTGCTCCCCATCCATCAGCTGATCCGTCGTCTGGAGAGCCAAGGGGTGATTAGTAAGACACGCTCACCCTTTAATACCCCTATATGGCCAGTGCGAAAAGCCAATGGAGAGTGGAGGCTGACAGTGGACTATCACGGCCTGAATGAGGTAACGCCACCATCGAGTGCCGCTGCGCCAGACACGCAATATGAACTGTTTTACTCCAAATCTTTTACATTCCTTTTGCTACTTTAGTAAAATTAGTTATCTTTACTCTCAAGTTCTATCTTTTATTTTCCTCTCACATTCCCTCCTTCCTCCCTGCTGATACTGGCCGCTGGCAGTACGCCAGCAGCCCTGAGCTTGCTCTCCAGAGAGGGAGGGGAAAGTGAGTTGTGTTGTTGAAAGTTGAAAGTGAGCTCACTGTTGTGAGCTATCGGGCGTTTAAACCACAACATAAGGACCTTAAATGTATTCCTATTTATCTTGATTTTGCTGTGCAAGCTTTGAAGTAATGTGCAATCATATATGACTAGTATTACATCCACACTCCTTTTCCATTCACGTGTGATGTAGCATGCAAAAAAAAACCTTAGGAAACAATATAATGAAACTATTTTCTAGACATGTACTGCAATCAGAATTTAGGAATAACTCCATTAAGGTAATGCCTATTTTGTTGAATTCAAGACTGCAAATGTATTAATCATTCTTATGGTAAATTCAGGTGAACTCCTCTGAAACTTTTAAGATAATGAATCCACACTGCAGTCTATACGTAAATGAAATGTGTATGAACAAACAAGGTGAATAAGTGGGGTCAGCATGACAGCAGTATTGACACATCAAAAACAGCTATAAATCCATCTGCTTCTATCTATTATGTTTGCTATTTTTTAGTTGTTTTTTTTTTTTTTTTTTTCCCCTCTTCATGTTAGGTCTTATAGAATTCAAATATTTCCTAAGGTACAGAGCACCATCACATTTTCTTTCATACTCCTGTATGAAGGAGAAACTTTTGAATGTCTTGTAAAACATTGGAAGATTTCATTCTATTCCCAATTGAATTTAAGTAGGTGTATTTTATATAAGTGATGGTACTTTTGGAGACCATAATGGATTAGACCCAGCTTTCACTGAAGTCAGTGGAAGCACTTCAATTGGTTTAATAGTTGTTGGATTTTATCCAACATGCATTTTGTTTTAATTGGACAATTCCCTGCTGTAAGTGCAGTACCTACTTAAGTTCTTATATGCAATCAGTCTTTCCAAGATCTGCCCCATAGAAGTGGGCATCTGAGAGGTGAGAGGAACCACTTTTGTAGTACATTTATTTAAAGAACACACACGCACAAAAAGGAATTCTGAAAGTTTTGCAAAAATAAGAAAATTTGTATACTAGTGTAGCAGAACTACAGATCAGGAATTTACCTTTCACATTTCTGTGAAACATCTGTGATTCTGTGAAAAATCTGTAGTTTTTCACACCATTACAAGACAAATTCCTATGGAGTTGAAAAAATGAACGAAGAACAAATATATTCATAATGACAAATAGATCTTATAACTCTGATCTTACCATTACCTATAGCAATTCCTTGGTATAATCATTTTGTATGGATACAAAACAATCATTAAACACCCTTTCACTCCTATGGGATCTGTTTCCCTCTTTCTCATCTGTGGTAAGATGATAACTATAGATAAAATACGGAAAATACAGCTGAGTATAATCTTGATCATAATCTTTTAGACTAGATTCATCTGAAGCTGTTTCCTCCAATTCCCTACCCATTGCAGATTTATTCTGCCTTAAAAATGATTAGTTATGACCCATCTCCATTTAGTCTTTAAACAAAAGATTGTTAAAGAGCTGGACAATTCCAATATATATCCAGTTTTCCCTTTTGAAATGGTGGTGTTAGGCCCTCAAAGCTTAACTTTATTTCACAAAAGTATTAAACAAGAATGAAACAGTTAGTTAGTAAGATTATCACAGTTTTCTTACCTTCTCCTTCATGATTTCACAGGTTTTATCTAGAGTTCCAAAAAAGCTCTGAAAGTGCCACATTTTCTTCCATGACATGACAAAACAAACCCTCAGTCACCAGCTGCAGTTGTGAAGTAGTAGTGAACATTGAGTCCAGTGCATTTCCAAATAATTAATCTGCCTGGGCCACAACAGACTGCATGCTTCACTGGAATAAAAGCCTCAGCCTGCTGGAAGCACCACTGTCTGTCGGACTATGGCCAAAAGCTGCCTGCTGCCAGGTGCCATGGTATTTAGCCCACATGCACAGTCATCCCGTCCCATCCCTCTGTCATCAGATCTGCCAGAGCACTTCACTCACTTCTGCTCAGTCAGCTCGGTGCCACTGCTAGTCCATTGAGAAATATCTTGCTGTTACACCAGCCAAACAGCTGCATGCATTTCATCTGATCATCACCCTGAAGTGCGCCAGCTTCAAAAGCATGCTGTGTAAGAAGTCCAGCACAACTTCTACAGAAAGCCATTATTGAAAGCTCTCTTCTGTGAGATACTTCTGCAACAGGCAATACTAGGTAGGTACCTGAAAATCCCCAGCATGGGACCAAGGGTGGCTCCTATCTCTAGATATATCCTGTTGACTGTCCATGCGAGTTAAATATCAGTAGAGCTGCTAAAGAATGACAACAAAGCAACAGAACTCAGCAGCACGAAGGTGTAAAAAAGTGTACAAGAAGGTGAAATTATATCTGTTAGAGCTGTAGAGGGCAGAAATTCAGTTCAGTCCAAAATGAGTCCTAGTCCTCGACTTACAGTTGGCTTACTTTTATGGACTTCTCCTGCCCAGATCTTTCTTCCATACACTCTCTTTCAGTCCTTTAATTCTTTTCATTCCTTTCAACCTGAAAAGATCTCCTGGTTCATTTTTGCTAATGCTGCTTTATATATCAAGAAATTTCCTATACAGTGTTTGTGGCTCTCCCCTTACTTCTCTGTGTATATTTTGTCTCAGGATTTTGGAAGAGCTGTAATAACAGGAAGCACTGAAGAGGCAGGTTAAATTGTTATTACTGAGTAACTGAGGAAATCTGCATGCACTCCCTATACAGTCAGTGATCCCTGCTGCGCCCTTTATGCAAGTTCAAAAGGAAAATATTGCTGAGAAAATTCAGTACTACAATATACTGTAGTAATAGTTTTATATCCCCTTTCAAAACTTCCTGTGTTTCTCACAAGTCATACTGCTAAATATGTCAGTATAGCATGCATTTCAATGCATTTATGTTTTATCCAAATTTTATGCATTGGATTAAGTTTATCTAGAAAAGCCTCTAATTTAACAGTATTAACAATGTCATAAACTGACCAGCTTATTTTTCTTTAACATTTTTTTTCATCTCTACCCTAAGGTGTACTATTGAACAGACTGTATGGAGAATTGCAATAGTGTAGTAAAATTGGAGTGAGGTGGCAAAGATTACATCAATAAGAGACAGCACAGATGCAAATTAGAAACTGCAAATTGCAGTGACCTGTGACTAGAACCAGCTTAAATACGTATTGAGCACAACTAGTGTGAGTTGTATTATAATTGTTAATGTCATGCAGACATTGGCGCATGAGCAAGGAGGTAAAGGTGACAAGAATTAAATACAAAATCAAATTGCTGGGCTGCTTAATGCATAGCTTCTAATGCACAACAGTTTTATGCATAACAAGCTGAGTAGTAATACTCTTTTCTTTCTATTTCTCTCTGTATTTAGAGCATACTATCTTCCAACAGATGGCTGTATAACAACGTCCTGCCATTTAAGATTTCTGCTAATAATTTGCATGTTGACCTTGCACATATTAACAAATATGGTATTGAAAAGCTCTTGAGCAAGGTCACTGAATACCTCCTGAAACCTTGCTTCTGTTTCTGTTTCTTGCTGGAGAAATAAACATGTAACATTTTCAGAATTTTAATAATAGGAAGATAAAAAAACCGAGAAGCTTCCCCCCTTCAACCCTTAGAAGCATCGTGTGGAAAATGAATACTATACCTATGGCCATACAGGACACAGACAAAAAGTCTGCTAAAATAATCATATGTGGGCTCCTGGATATGTCAGGCCAATAACTTTACCCAGACACAGTACATCAGTCATGCTATAACACTGCTGTAGTTTGGAGACTTAAAATGTGAGCTGGAGGGAAACAATAGGGCCTACCAAGTGTCATAAATGCACATCTGTCAGGAAACCAACTGGCACTGTCTGTCCCCACAAGCCCAACAGCTGATCGTGGCTTTGCACTGCGAGGGAATTAAACTCCTCAGGATCCCTGTGTCTCTACACAGGACAAAAAACTTTCCAGGTCTTCATTGCATCCACCAGTTTTACCTGGATGAGACACATCAGGCAGGCAATTAAGAAGGCAAAACGGCTGCACTGTCGTCATTAAATTCTGCCCTCCCTCTTTCTCCTAGTTCTGTAGCAGAGATGTCATAAATTTGCAGTTTGAAAAGGGGTGTGAGGAAACAATCCATAAAATTTATCTGAGCATTCAAACAAATAAAAAACCTAAACAATCTTGTGCAGGTTCTGCAACTCTAAAATGAGATTACTGGATATTTTTTGAGGCTTATAGCTACACTGCAGGACTGTACAGGATTTAAGAAAGGACCATTCGGAAAGATATGCAGATTCATCACATGGAAGACCACAAGAGATGACAGTGATTATTCCATTCCACCATTTCCCCATGAGCCACAATTTCTCTGGGAGATCAAGTAATTTGTTAGAATAATAAACCAAGGGACTACAAGGAATTGCACAGTCAGTCCAAACATATTTTCTTTAATTAAGCTCATCTAAATTCTCTGTTGAATTTGACTGACTTCCAGCATTTTGAATCATTGTATGAAACAGGACTGAAATGGCCTTTACCAGTCTTTTCCACACCCAAGCACATTAGGTTGTAACAAATGTTTGTATCAGCTTGTAGTAAAATTCTTTAATGTGATATATCTTTCATATATTCTTTAATCTCAATATATCATCAGCATCTAGTTACTGCTGTTACTTAAGCTCTGATCTTGCAAACAGTTATGACTATTAAGATAGTGTTGTAACTCAAAATCATTAGGAACATTTAATTAAATGACACTATCCATATGACTGTATTCAGAATTGACGTGTCAGCAACAGAAAGACAATATGATAATGCAGCATTAAGGAAAACTGATGAGTCCTATGTCCATTTTAGATCAATCCTGCTTTAACAAAGAAGATTTTCCACCTCCATATTGCCTGGATAACTTTAAATAGAAGATGATAGAATCACAGAATTACAGAATCATTTGAGTTGGAAGGGACCTTTAAAGGCCATCTAGCCCAACTCCCCTGCAGTCAACAGAGACAAACATTTGTTACAAC
>VXAV01003670.1:21181-54919 GCA_013399715.1 Alectura lathami | reverse complement strand
GGAGTACTTCAATGACAAGAGACCTGTCAGGTGAGATTGGTAGAGAGATCATTTTTGCACTGATTGCTTCAACCCTTTGCGAGTCTAAGGTTCTTATTAATAAGCTAACTTCATCGTGGAAATTAATAAGGGATTGTAAAGTATTTGGGTAATTATAGCTATTTGAGCTCTCTGACTCACAGGAAGATAAGGTAACAAACTGGCACCTCTTAGATTACGTCTATCAGTCATTCATAAGGGCAGGTAGATTGGGTAATGAGCAGTGCATAAGAACTGTAGAGTTTTCTCTTATTCTGATACCATTTGAAAATCAGAATGAAATGTATAGTTTTTGGAGAATTATTGCTGTGGAAACTGTAGGCGCCCTTGGAAATGAAAATGAAATTTAAAAGGACTAGCCAGCAGAAACAAGCCTGAAAAACGAATACAGATTGAGAAACAGACACAAATTAAATAAACTGTACAGCAGGTCTGTCTGCCTTGTCTTACCTTTAGAAAGGTCTCATCTGATACTATTTGTTTTCCGATATCCAGTCTCTCCAACCTTCTTCTGTTTCCTCAGATTCATCTTGTCCATGATAATCACTCCTTTGTGTGCTGTTACTTGAAATCAAATAGAAATCTACAGACCTGAGCTCCAAAACCTTAAAGTATCATCTGCCAAGCTCCCACTATTCTTTGGGGTCCTATAAAATCCTATTCTTACTAGCAAAAAGGACATTTAGAAAAAGCTTAGAGCAGAGCAACAACAATATTTACTGTGATCATCACTAATAACCAGTAACCGCAGAGCATTTAATCACTTCTAATTCCTTTCTCAATACCTCTTTCCAATCTATATCTTCTTGTTAGAGCTCAGAAGTAATATCACTGAATCAGCTTCAGCCTCACAAGTAGAGGATAAACAAATTCAAATTGAAAAGAAAGATTATAAAAATAGGAAAACCTCATAGTCTTGAGCAATGTTTGTGCCTGTATGACAAGGCAACACCTAACATATTTTCAGAATTGAGGCTCTGAACTACCTCAATAGCAAGTAGGAACTGGATCTGTAAATCACATATTCCACAGTTCTTTTTCTCTCTCTCTCTCTTTTCTTTTTTCTTTTTTTTTTCTTTTTTTTTTTCTCTTAATTGCATTAAGAAAACGTCATTCAAAGACTGGAGATGGAAATGATTGAATGCTCTAACAACATGCTGATTATTAATGTGCTGCACTTGGGAGCTGCCAATAAAAGGCTGAATTCTTTTGAAAATCATCCTGTTTTATCACAGCTTTGGGCTTCAAGGATTTTTGAAGATTGTGCTTGTCAGCTATTTGCTACACATGAAGCTTTGTGCATTGAAAACAGCTTATAATTAGTTAGGTATCAGAGGTGATTTTTGCTGCAGAGTTTTGAATAGGTGTATTGATCCCCCTGTTGTCAAAGAGGCCTGAACTTTTGAGAGACTGAGCACTTACTCAAACAAAGCTAATGAAAAAAATCCCTCTTGCAGTTCACACGAAGGAGGGAAGTCATAGTGTCTCTGGTGTAACTAAACAGCATCTGCAACCAAAATTCTTATTAAGCGTTGCTGTTTAATGTTGGAAGAGAAGGAAAAATCCTTGCAGATAACTTTAGACTATTGTTCGGATGATACTTCTAGGTCCATGTTAATTATGCCTTGAATTCTTCAACAATATGATTTCCAAAGTTGCCTGGCCAAGAAAGCTGCCTTGATTGTTGCATATACCTCAACAATATGATTTCCAAAGGTGCCTGGCCAAGAAAGCTACCTTGATTGTTGCATATACCTCATTCCCAAAATCACTGGAATCCTCTTCAGAGTTCAAGGAAATCTTTGATGAACCATTATTGTATTCTGTTTAAAGACTCTATAGCCCCATTGGAAAAGCTGAGCAAACTGTTGTACTAAACTTCTGACAAAGTGGTAACATGGAAGACCTCTAACTGTAGGTCACTCATCTCCAGGTTTGTTTTCTTCTAAACAAGACTGGCTAGTTATTCACACCCGTCTCAGCAGGAAAAGGCTCATTCCTCCCCATATTTAAGAAATTTTAGAAAACGTACATGCGAAATTTACCACCCATTCCAAAGGTGCTGATATTTTGCATAATTTGGTGGCAAGGCTAATTAATTTCCGAGCTGTGCTTCCCTGCCTGAATGCTTTTTAATCTCCCAGGCATATATAATTTGGGATTTCATGCTGTTTTTGAAACTCTGTGACAGTTTAGATCTTATCATGCTTTAACAATGTCTTCCAAAAAAGTGAGGCAGGACTTAATGAGCAAAGCCCAGCAGGGAAACACATGGACTCTATGGATACTGACTTCTGTTAGGTAAACCACTTATGTTTCAGCTCTCTTGCTTTTCTTTGCCTACTTCATCACAACCACTTGTATCAGCCGATCTTCAGCAGCTCCTAGTATCCTGACCATCTAAATGTAGCTTCACTTTCAAGATAGTTTTTTCTATTTCTATTCTATTACTATTTCTAGTAATTTTCGACAAATTAAGATTAAATTTGTTAATGTTCTTAGGATGTGAGAGGAAAACTCGTATGACAAGAAAGCAGTGGTAAGGCTGAAAGGATCTTTCAGCAACTTACTAAAATCAGATTCATGAAGGATTTGGGCTCAGAAATTTCATTCTCAGCTTTCTCATTACTTAGAATTTGCAGGAGGTAAGTACTTAAATGATGGTAACATGCAGCTGAAAGGAAGTCATTTACTGTGCTCCATTCAATTTATATTCTTAAATAAAAATATCTAAGATTCAAGATTTGCTAAACATCTGTTGATCATAGAAACACTACACTCTCTAATAGTCTCTTTCCATCTTTACTGTTGGCCTCCTTTAAGTATTTGAAGGCGGTTATACAGTCTGCCAAGAGCCCTCTTTTTCCTAGGCTAAATAACCTCAACTTTCTCAACCTACATCTTGAGGAAATCTGTTCTGTCTTATAGCATACCTAAGAAGTTTTGTCCTTGACAATGCGGAGCATTCTGTGCAGGCCTCTGTATTTTGTTTCTGCGACTAAACTATGGATACTCGGAGAACAGAGAGGTTGCCTTGGTTCACAATGACTCTCTTTTTTCCTTTGTTCTGGTACTTTAATTTACCAAATTACATTATATGCTGGTCACAACAGACTAAGAGAAGGCTGATGTGTTTAACAATATTTTTGCCTCAGTCTTCAACAACAACTGCTATTCATACATTCCTCAAGCAGATGGGTTGGAAGGTTGGGACTGGGGAAGCAATGTCCCTCCCACTGTAAGTGAAGATCAGGTTCATGAACACCTGAGGACCCTGAACATCCATAAGTCTACGGGTCCTGATGAGATGAACCCCAGAGTCCTGAGGGAATCGGCTGATGCAGTTGCCAAGCCACTTTCTATGATATTCGAGAATTCATGGCAGTCACGTGAAGTCCCTGGTGACTGGAAGAAGGGCAGTGTCACACCCATCATTAAGAAGGGTAGAAAGGATGAGCCAGGGAACTACTGACCTGTCAGCCTCACCTCTGTGCCAGGAAAGATCACAGGACAGATCCTCCTGGAATCTATGCTAAAGCCCATGGAAGGCAGGGAGGTGATGTGAGACAGCCAGCATGGCTTCACCAAGGGCAAGTCCTGCCTGACCAACACAGTGGCCATCTATGGTGGTGTAACTGCATCGGTGGAGGAGGGAAGAGCCACTGATGGCAGCCCTGTCCACAGCAGGGGCGTTGGATCTTAGAGGTCCCTTCCAACCCAAGCCATTCTATGATTTTATGATTCTATGATTCTATGCCATCTATCTGGACTTCAGGAAGGCCTTTGACATGGTCCCCCCCATAACATCCTTCTCTCTAAACTGGGAAGATATGGATTTGATGGGTGGACTCTTTGATGGATGAGGAACTGGTTGCTAGATCACATCCAGACTGTGGTGGTCAATGGCTCCATGTCCGGATGGAGATCAGTGACAAGTGGTGTCCCTCAGGGGTCTGGTCTGGGAGGGATGATCTTCAATAGCTCCATCAATGACATCGACAGTGGGATTAAGTGCACCCTCAGCAAGTCTGTGGGTGACACCAAGCTGTGTGGTGTGGTTGACGCCTGTGAGAGACAGGATGCCATCCAGAGAGACCTAGACAGACTGGAGCAGTGGCCCCATGCTAACCTCATGAGCTTCAACAAAGTCAAGTGCAAGGTCTTGCACCTGGGTTGCAGCAATCCCTGCTTTCAGTACAAGCCGGGGGATGAAAGGGTAGACCAGAGCCCTCCCAAAAGGTTCCTGGGGGTACTGGTGAATGACACGCTGGGCATGAGCTAGCAGTGTGCCCTCACAGCCCAGAAAGCCAGCTGTATCCTGGGCTGCATCCAAAGAAGTGGGGCCAGCAGCGCGAGGGAGGTGATCCTGCCCTCTGCTCTATGCTGATGAGACCCCACCTGAAGTGCTGCATCCAGATGGGGAGTCCTCAGGACAGGAGGGACATGGACCTTTTGGAGCACATCCAGAGGAGGGCCACAAAAATGATCCAAGGGATGGAACATCTCCCCTGTGAGGACAGCCTGAGAGAGTTGGGGCTGTTCAACCTGGGGAAGAGAAGGCACCAGGGAGATCTGATAGCAGCCTTTCAGTATCTAAAGGGGAGCTACAAGAAAGAAGGGGACAGACTCTTTACCAGGGCCTGTTGTGATAGGAAATGGGGAAATGGTTTCAGACAGAGAGGTGACATTTAGACTGGATATAAGGAAAACATTTTTCACAATAAGGGTGACGAAGCACTGGCACAGGTTGCCCAGAGAGATGGTGGATGTCCCGTCCCTGGACACCTTCAAGGTCAGGCTGGACAGGGCTCTGAACGACCTGATCTGGATGTAGATGTCCCTGTTCACTGCAAGGGATTTGGACTAGATGACCTTTAGGTCCCTTCCAACTCAAATGATTCCATGATTCTATGTCTCTATTTTTAAAAATATATATCCAAAAGGAATTTTAATATATGAATTACTTAACCATAGGCAGGATAAGTCTTTTATTCACATCCCACACAGGTTTGACCTGTTGACAAGCACAGTGCAAGCAGCATCTTTTTTATATATACATTCTTGATTAGGCAAAAACAGTAATTCCTTATCTGCTTACCGTTTCAGTGTTGTTCAATACTTCATCATATGTGTTGCAACTATTTGGTTTTTAAAACCGTGTTCTGATAGATGGGTAGATGTATGCTTATTGATAGCTAAATAAACTCATAAAACATTTAAAGCCCATCTCTTTTAGGGATAAATTCAATAGGTAAATCAAGAAACACACAATCTAATTACCACTTATAAAATGCTTGGGCAAACATAACATAAATCAAAAGCTAACCAACCATAGCTATTATCATTATCTCCAACTGAATTGTGATCATTTGGAGATTGGTTGTTGTTATGATTAATATAATTTATACTGCTTGTTTTTCCTAAGTACTTTACCTGCAAAAATGTCCAAAGCAATGACCTTTTGTGGTAATTTAAAGAGCAAGAGGAGGTTCTCATGCAAATTGCTACCACATGTATAAGATTATCATGCTTCCTAGCATGAGACATATGGTTGTCTGACTATTTAAAACAGTAATAAGGGTTATCTTCTTCCTCTTACTGAGTATGAGTGGTAATCATTATGGATCCCTGATTGCTCTACAATCAATTATGTGTCAGAGTCTTTTTTGAGGGAGCACTACTGATGCACTGTGTATTATGGATAATTGCTGGTAGCAAGTCTGCTCAGTAAACTGTGATGATGCAAAATAATACTATCTTCTGGTGCACATAGGAAAAAAAAAAACATGTATATAACAGATACACCCAGATTAGGGTACCCTTCCTGGATAGGTTATCTGATGGACCATTTGGAACTTAATGAACCTCAGTAAAATAGATGTACTGTCCCAATAAGTTAAGGATTGCTTTCTTAATAATTTTGTGGAACAATGTGGAAGCAACTGTATAAGAAGGACCAGGTCCCCAGATGGAGAATCTTTTTGAGGAGAATCTAAGAACAGTTTCCTCTGCAGCAGCCTTTTCTGTTGTTTCAAAAAGGAGACTTTTGTATGTAGGCATTTCCATTAGTTTCATTGTTAACCTTACGATGTTTCTTTGACATTGCTTTTGGAAACCACTGCCTCACAGAGGTGCAAGTTAATACCTGTATGGATCTCCCAGCCCAACATTTGAAGGAGAAGAGAGTTTTGCAAAAGAGGTAAATTTAAAAAGAAACCTCGAGATTAAGATTTGAAAAATATTGCCAAAGCCAGCAAAATTCTGAGCATTAGTTAACTTTTTTTATGCAATAGTAGTGCAGCGATGCAGAATGGAGATGCACAGAGGTCTGTTCTGCACAGTGAGTTAGGTGCAGTCAGTCAAAATGTGATCATACTTTTACTCTGAATTATCTGATTTTTCAAGGTTTATCTGAAACACCGATAATTGTTCTAGTTACATGAATTTTTGAGTGCATTAATGAAAGTAATAAAACTGAAATAAAATTAGGCCTGAATTTCAACTGAACCACTATGCTACTTCACCTGAGATTAAACTTATCTTAATACAACAGTTACAGTCTTTAACATATTTTACAAATTTGGGGCTAAATATTGTTTTTATTGCAATTGGTATAAATGTTCCATTGAAAGCTGTTGAACACAATAACTGGTATAAAAGAAAGTATTAGACTAAGCTTTACATGAGGTACAGGGTTTCCCGTTTTGGAAGCAATAAACTGTTGAATTAGTTTAGTAGCCCATGGACATACACCAAATGAAAATCTGCAATATTCAGGTACAACTGCCTCACACTTTTTGATGGTTAGAAGTTGTTGTGGTGGTTTTTCAGTTTGTTTGTTTGTTTTTATGATTAACTTTTGATTCAGGATTACTCTGAGCTACAGCTTTTCCTTTTGCTTTACGTTTTCCTCTTGAAAATAAATATACGTACTACTACAACTGACAACTAGTCAATATGCACTGTTCAAAGATTATTGCAAAATGGTCATTTCACCATTACACATACATTAGACTTCTATTGTAGAATCATTTTATCCCACACAAGAATGGATTAAGGCTTTTCTCCCATTTTAATGTTCAGACTAATAGTCCTAAAGCATCAGTAAAATAGTCAACAGCTAGATTCTCTGCTGTTTTACGACATACTTCAGCAAATGAAATAAGACCAGAACAACTGCCATCTTTGTTCAAGACTTTGTTAAAAGAAATGAAGTTTCCTACTAAATAAAGATATTTCTGGTCTGCTTTATTTAAAATAATAATAATAATAATAATTGAAAAATAAACACAGACATGTACATGTCTCTCCATGGTTTACCCTGATAAAAGAGAAGATGACAAATTGGCTGATAGAACATAATATTCTCAGATTTTACTGCTTCAAAACAAAATGCTGGCAGCAGATAAGAAAATTACTGAAGGTCCACCAGTGTGCAGATACTCCACATACAGGAAATGTTACCACCATGCCTTCAGCTAAGCGCAACTGTCCATGTGTACCTGCACATTTTATGTGCTCTGTATGATGACTGTTCTACAAACATGAAATTTGAATTGGTCAGTGGGTATAAAGAGGAAAAACAGCTGCAGACATCAGCACAGGGAAAAAAAATGAAGTTCTAATAGGATATACAAAATTATAATGACACCCCTATAGTCTTTTTCACTCTTTTGCAGAGTTGTAGCAATACTTAGAATTTGCCAGAGTTGACCTGAGTAATTAATTAAATTAGTTATATAAAATTAATATAGGGTTTGTTTTCCAGTACTAGCCTGACTGCTTGTGTTAAGGTAAATAAGACATTGAAAATATGGAGATGTGAGATGAAAGGTCTTGAGTTTTAGTTATGCAATGCATAGGAAAAAGTCACACATTAAAATTTCTGAAGAAAGATTTAAATATAACTTATGTGAGATGTTGAAGAAATAGAGATATGCAAATCTGAGGGAGAAGAAAAATCAGTGTACAGTTGTGATACAAAATGGTGGTGTTTTTAGTATGTTGGCAAAAGGAGGTAAGTAGGAGTAACAATTTGTTGTGATGATTTTGTACAACAGTACTTGATCTTGGATCAAGTTAGAAGAGAGATATCGCAGACAAATTAATTTGGAAAGCACACATTTTCTGAAGTTGCAGTCATGAGTAAGGAAGTTCAAGCCTGGGAAACACAATCTGAAGAAGGAAAGAAGTTATTGCACTTTCGGAATTTTTCTGCTGAAATAACCGGCATCTTGGAAGCTGATACTACATAAACTGCTGGAAAGAACAAAAAAGAAAAAGAAAAGTAAAAAGAAAATAGACCAAACTATAAACCAAAATTTTATTTATAAAATCGATACAAGGATTTGTATACAGAATCACACAAAAACTGGATTGGAAGAGAGCTTAAAGACCATCCAGTTCCAGCTCTTCTGCCATGGGCAGGGTTGCCACCCACAAGATCAGTCTGCCCAGAGTCCCATCAAACCTGGCCTTGAAAACCTCCAGGGATGGGGCACCCACAGCTTCTCTAAGCAGCTTATGCCACTGCCTCTGAGTAAAGAATCTCCTCCTAATATCTAATCTATATGCTCCATTCTTTTCTTTTAAAACTGTCTTGCCTTGTACAATCACTGTACTCCTTGGTAATGAGTCTCTCCTCATCTTTCTTGTTGTTCACCTTAAGGCTCTGGAAGACCACAATAAAGTCTCCCTGGAGACCTTCTTCAGCGTGAACAAGTCCAGCTCCCCCAGCCTTTTCTCACAGGAGAGGTGCTCCAGCCTCAGAGCATCTTCTTGGCCTCCTCTGGCCCTGCTCCAGCAGCTCCACATCTTTCTTGTGCTGGGGGCCCCAGACCTGGATGCAGAACTGCAGGGTGAGGCCTCACAAGGGCAGAGTAGAGGGGGACGATCACCTCCATCTCCTTGCTGATCACAGCTCTCTTGATGCAGCCCAGGATACAGTTAGTCTTCCGTGCTGCCAGCGCACACTGCTGGCTTGTATCAAGCCTCTTGTTCACCAGAACGCCCATGTCCTTCTCCGCAGGGCTGTTCTCAAGGAGTTCTTCTCACAGTCGGTACACACACCTGGGATTGTCCCGACCCAAGTGCAACACCTTGCCCTTGGCCTTGTGGAACCTCATCAGGTTCTCATGGGCCCACTTTTCCAGTCTGTCCAGGTCCCTCTGGATGGCATCCCTTCTTTCAGGGGTATCAACTGCACCACTCAGCTTAGTGTCATCAGCAAACTTGCCCAGGGTGCACTCGATCCCACAGTCTAAGTTGTTGATAAAGATGTTAAAGAGTTCTAGTCCCAAGATGCACCCCTGGGGAACATCACACATTACCAGCCTCCACCTGGACATAGAGCCACTGATCACCCAACACAGGCTGTGGCCATCCAGCCAACTTTTTATCAACCACTCTTCAAATCCACGTTTCGTATAGAAATGTATAGATATCTCTATATGTAATCACACGGATTTCTTTCAGAGTATTCTTTTGTACATCGCAACATGTATGGAATTCCACAAGGCCATTTAAATTCAGATCAAAGGCAAATCGTTATTGCTAGAACACGTTTTGCATTTCAGTCATCACAATCGTAAGTTAAAAGAACTCAACCAAAATAAATCAAACAAAAAAATCCAAGTGCAAAAGCATTGATTTTTCCAGACAGCATATAGAGTCTGAACTAGAAGTTTACTGCTTGTTTGCATGTTTCAATGATTTGTAATCAAGTTTTTGTTTGATATTAAAACAAAAATATCACTCTTTGAATTCTTAATTTTGTTAATTACACGCACTAAGCCTGTCTTCAGTGTATGCTTTAAAATGTTTTGTGGACTTTGTGGTTGATAACTGCTTTAGGTAACAAAAAAACCAACAGCTTTACAAACACTATGATGTTCTAAGGTAAGCTTTATCCTAGGGGATGGACTTGCCTAGAAATCCTCTGGCCTTGTTCCTGGAAATTTTCATATAAACGTAACTATAAAACATCTCCTTTGCTGTTACATAATGCATCTAATAAGGGAGCAGGTAAGCTTGCATTCTAAAAGCTGTAGTAAATTAGTATGTTCAAAGACAACAATATCTTGGGATGAGTTTCCTTAAATTTCTTCTGATACCAGTAAGAACTGGTTACTCATACTCACCTGGCAAGTGTTAGTAAATCAGACACTGACTAGAGAAGAAGCAGCTCTAGGAATGGAACTATCTTTTTATTGGATTATTCATATCTCTGTTAAGCTCACCCTAAAGTAATTAAAGAGTAAGGCATTCATCTAGAGGATAAATCACCCCTGCAAAATAACAAGATGAGAGGAGAAGGAGAGAGGAGGGGGTAAATGCTATGTGACTAGATAAATTGCTTGAATTTTTTTTCTATCATGCATTAGGTGTTAAAAAGGATTATGGAAATGAGGTGGGATAAAGAGTGGTCTGTTCTTGTGTTGAATGACTTTCAGGACAGCAGATAATTAAACTGTTTATCACACTGGTAAGTCACATGAAACATGGCTGTCAGAATAGAGTGTATTTTACACTAAAAATAGAGGCAGACCCTCACCTCAATTTGTATTTTTAAAACCTGTAACATGGCTATTTTATCTCAAAGGAGAAATACCAATCATGTTCATGACAGTGCTGTTGAAATCAGCAAGTCATCCACTACCTGCTATGTTTCTATGTTAGCAGTTTCCAGTATAACTGTTTTCTTTTTGTGCATAAAATAGTCTTGGGTTAAAATCTGGAGAGGGAGAAGAATGTTTGGCAAAACAATGGTATACTTACAAAATAAGTTAAATTTCTAAGCTAGTTTCTTCAGTGCAGCAACTAATAATAGTAGTAGGCAATATTCCAACAAATTCACTGTAGGAACTTACACACAAAAAGATGGGCCCTTTGGTAACATGTGAGATAAATCAAGCTGGGGCTCCTCTGTTTCTTCCATGAGCAGGCACCACATGCCTACTGTGGTGTCAACGTTGTATGCAGCTACAAATTCCTTGTGCAGAAAGACTTTGTACCATTCCAGATTCCAGTGCTGGAGCATTCAATGAGGATGTCTGTGGAGCTGACAGGTTCTTTGTGATGTGGTCACCAAGCCTAGGGGAACTGGAGCAAAATCAATTTCACACATCACCAGAATATTGGTAACATTTCACTCAATGTATAATGCAACATCAAGTCAAACAGAGCTCCTAGAAACTTCACTGAATACACGGAGAAGTGGCAGGGCCTCACACCACGTACACTGAGCTGACTACTAACTCCCAAGGCAGAAGACTGTAAATAATAGGAAGGGCACTCTTTTATATTCTCAGCATTTTCTCAGTGTGCTGCCAGTGCTGAGATCACAGTGGCAGGTGTCCTGCAGGTGGGACACTGATTAAGAAAAAGAAATAATTAACTTAAAGTTTTGTCCTTCCTTCACTGAAATGATTTCTAACTGCATTGTCTTCTGTAGTTTGTGCCAATGGAGATTTTCTGTGAAGTTTCTTCTAGTATGTACAGTACTAAGAGAAACACAGAGTGGGACTTGTGGGAAAGTAAATATAGCAGTGAAGATCCCAGGCTCATCCCTGGGAAGCCCAGTTCCTCTTGGGGAGAAAATTTTGCATGTGAATATCAAAATATTGGTGCCTACAGTCTCATAAATTTATTCAGTCTGTCATTCACCAGAAAATTGGGAAAACCTAGTCATCAGGTTTTACTGTCCTGAATGTTATCTATTGGAAATTGAACATTCATGCTTTGCTGCCCTGAGACTCCGACTGAAATCCAGAAAGTTTTTTGTTCCCTCACTTTGTAAAGATATGAACCACACAGCTACAGCTCCTAGGAGACATAAACTATTATTATTTACTCACTTTTACATGCATAGCCTGTTTTTACAAAGAATACATATGCATAGTTCTAAAATCATAGAATCATAGAATGGTTTGGGTTGGAAGCGACCTTAAAGATCATCTAGCTCCAGGCCCCCTGCCATGGACAGGGACACCTCCCACTAGACCAGGTTGCTTAGAGCCCCATCCAGCCTGGCCTTCAACACTTCCAGGGAGGGGGCATCCACAGCCTCTATGGGCAGCCTGTGCCAGTGTCTCACCACCTTCACAGGAAAGAATTTCTTCCTAATATCTAGCCTAAATCTACCCTCTCTGCAGATAAAGTAGTTTTATTTAAAAAAAAAAAAAAAAATGAATTCAGTTATGGCATGCATTTAAACATAAGATATATACATATAATTTTTTTATTAAAAAAACTGTTTGCTTTTATCTGTTCATAGTGCACATGCTGCTGAATATACGCAACATTCTGAAGCTGTATAGCTGAAATTATATACATATTGAACAAATGCATGATAACACTAATTGTAGGTGACTTAGTCCTTTTCACTAGAAGTTACATTTTATTAAGACTGCTCTTGGATATTGTCTACTAAGAGATTTTTTTTTTTTTTATTAGATTTGATCATGCTTTTAATTCTCTCCATTTTTGTATCATGGTATCATTTAACTACCTTCTGCTTTCTGATTTCTTCCAAGTAGTGAGTAATATGGCCAGCAGGGAAGATGAGACAGCACCCTGTATAATAACTGCTTATGGATTCAGGGACAGTTTTTGATGTTGAGTTGCCCTAGTGTTAGTTTAAGAACCCACACATCAGACACAGTCACAAAGTCCTGGTTAAGTCCTAAAGCCTTAGCTAAACACTTTTTGTCTGTTTCAGCCAAGCCCTGCCACTTTTCAACGGCAGTGCCCCATTCATCTGTTGTGACCTGCTGTAGGGTACCTGCTTTTGCAGGGGATGTTGGGCTAGATGATCTCCTGAGGTCACTTCCAACCCCTACAATTCTGTGATTCTGTGATTAAAGACCTAATCAGAAATAGAGCCTAGTCAGAGAAAGAACCATTAACCCCTCGGGACTTTACTGACTTCACCACCTTTTTCAGCTGAAATACTATCTCTTTCTAAGTCATTGAATGATGGCCTTTAATTGTTGCCTCTGTGAAATTGCTCAGACAGTGCTTTGGAGAAAGGTTAGGGGGATGAAATGAGCAGTTCATCAGGGCAAAAAAGAGAAATTTCACCTCCAAAACTGTAAGATCTTTACCACGCATGTTCTCTTTCTACACCTTTTTTCTGATCAATAACAAACTTTGGATCCAGTGTCAATCTTCAAGCTTAAATGTGCTTTCATAAAAAGCCTTCATGAAGAAAGAAGCTTTCATTAGTCTGCTGTAAGCTATGACCTACCTGGCTCCTGCGTGTGTTCGTCTGTCTTAGCTACTGCTCAGGAAAAGCTAAAGTCCATCAGACAAACTTTATTTATTTACTGAATGATGAATGATATTTTATTTTTAATCTAGTCAACGTGGTGAAGAGTAATTGACTTCTCATGGTTGAAGAGATTAGGTTTATGATTACGTTTAAAAATACACATATCAGGCCAGGGAGTGGTTTTTAACTAGTAAACAAGAAGCATAGCAAATTTAAGTGCTAGTAAGAAATAAATATTCAGTTTAACCAGAAGTAAGTGACTCCTGCTTTAATCACATCAGTTTATTTATTCACCTGTCACATTTTTCAGTAACTCCCTTATTTTCTAGAAAATTGAACAAAACTTGCAAGAACTAGCTAGCAAATACTGAATGACCTTCACTCCCACAGAGTTCAAACTACGAGTTTGAGGCTGTGTTCCTTCTTATGAAAACTAGCTATCAAACACCAGCATGTCACACTGGGCCTATGCCATTTAAGTTCTTATATGCATATTTAAATAAATGAGACCCTTGTTCTACAGGTGGGCTTTGTGATGTAGTGTAACTTCTAGCTCCATTTTCAGAAGGCGCTCTGTCTGTGCAATCAACAGATCTGACATGCAGTGGCATGAGGTATCCATGTTATCCTGAGATTTGCAGGTTTAGTGAGCTGTTTCCTAAAGGTGACTGGAATTTCCAGATGAAGCTTAGCTGAATCCTTCGGTCACCACAAGAGTTCCTGGCCGGGTACAAGCAGAATCATCTAACATTGAGCAAATTGAATTATGTCAAGAAAACTTCCCCATCTATTCCATGATAATGGGATGCCTCTTACTTTTCAGGAAATAAGTATTTCCTCCTGTCTTTCATGTTATCCATACCCCCTTGATATTTCACACTTAATATAATTTAGTTTCCTTTTCATTTTTAGCTGGTGTTATTGGATGAAAGTATTCATGGAAGAAAATCACCTTTTTGCACAAGAACAAGTATCTATAATGTTATTACACTGTATTGTTTAAGCAATTATATCTTAGTCACAGAAATGCTGGAAAAAAAAATGTTAAAAGACCCAGGAGACTGCAGTACACAAGACGTTGTAGGGAAGGTTTGAGAGTCAACAATTTTAAAGGACTGCTCAACCCTCCTCTGCCTCTGGAGGCCTTCCCAGTCCTTGTTGACCTCAGCTTTGATTCCTGCCATCTTCCCCCAGCTAATGTATCATCATCTCACAGCCTGACTCTGACAGATTTGTGCCTGACATTGAGTCAGCAGTGCCACAAGCAGCCTTGGAGCTTCTTGAGAACCCAGAGGCTGCCAAATACCAGCAACATTTCCTCTACACAGTGAAAAAATCAGGAGAGCTGCAGTGACCTCATTTTGCAATCCTTCAATGAAATGGAAGCATAATATGCTGAACTAGGTAGAGAACAGTTGGTACTCAGAGTCTTCATGATACCTATACTGGTGCTGTATTGAGGCCATGACAGAGAGGCTTTGTAAGCAGTGTTTCTTAGCTGCCTACATCTAAAATTTAGGAGAAGTGTATTCTTCCTCACTGGAGCCCAGATCCTGTCAGCATTATAACCACCTTATAAAAGCTTAGCACCTTCGTGCTGTAATAACTGTCTGGGAAGGGTATGATCTGAACCAGTTTCAACATTTCTCACAAAGATGCCAAACAGGGCTGGTCTTCAATCTGAAACTCCATTATGTGCACAGTTTAATTTAACAAGTAGTAGTATTTCTGCAGCCTGCTTTCTCTTCCTCATTGCTATGTTGTTTGTTTCCTGACTGAATTGCTTTTATTGATTTTGTACTGTTTTGTCTAATGATTTTCCTTGTAGACTCCATTTAATACGATTTATGACCTTCACTCCTTTGCTGCAAATCCAGTTGCAGGATGCTTACTCTACCAGTAAATGAATTATTTTTAACATTACATCAATGGGTCTCCTCAGCAAATTTCTCCATTGCACATTAGAGACATCCTCAGATTGTTTTTACTCTTTTTTTTTTTTTTTCCCTCCTGTCACTTCCTATTTAACATCTTTATCCCTTGATGTGCATACAGTCCCCTCTGGACTACATTTCTTAGGAATGTCTTTCTAGGATCAGATCTCTTGGGGGAATCCACTAGACTACCTCTTTTAACGTTTACCATGAATGTAACAAATTTTTGCTGTGTAGCCCCAAAAGCAATCTGTGAAAGGTTTAAGCTTCCCAGTGTCAAAAGGGGAGGCCAATCTGGTTTAGCTTATCATCAATATTATGAGAAACAAACAGTCAAAACCCTGCTGAGGCTATGGTATGAACCAAGGTTTCCCTCATGATGAATTCAGTCTACAGTGTAGTTTGACTTTTATTCCATGGCATAAAACAACGGAGATTATAAATTGCCTTGAAGTCAGCTAGCAGGTAGCTCATCCTTTCATGTGCACTGCACAAGTTTTAAATCTAAAATGACAAAAGAGTAGAAGGGCAACCTGTGTTGAAGGCAAAGGGATTTTTGTGGCTTTAGTTAAGAGAAGCTCTCGTTTGTGATTTACATATTAAGACCTATGGCCAGGAAAGAACTCTAGTATATTTTGGCCATGACATATGACCACATAAATCAACAAACCTTATGTCACAGTAAAAGTAAGCTTCTCCCAATTCCATTTCATATTAACAAATCCTAAAAAGGATTAAAAATCCTAAAAAACAAAACACAGAAATAACTAGTACCTTTTTATTTTACTTTGTTGCCAACTCTAAGATGAATTTTAGTTGAAGATCGGTGCTAGGAATAAAATATAATGTCAAATTATGCAATTACCCGGTGTTCTCAACCAGTCAGCTACAAATCATAAAACCATAGAATGGTGTGAGTTGGAAGAGACCTTAAAGATCATCTAAATCCAACCTCCCTGCCATGGGCACAGACACATCCCACTAGACCAGATTGCCCAGGGCCCCATCCAGCCTGGCCTTGAATGTTTCCAGGAATGGAGGCATCCACAACTTCTCTGAGCAGCTTATGTGAATGCCTCACCAGCCTCTGAGTAAAGAATCTCCTCCTAACTTTTAATCAATATTCTCCCCTCTTTTAGCTTAAAGCCATTACCCCTTGTTCCATAACTGTGCTTTCTGACAAAGAGTTCCTCTACAGCTGTCTTATAGGCCCCCTTTAAGTACTGGAAGGCCACAATAAGGTTTCCCTGGAGACCTTCTCCAGCCTGAACAAGACCAGCTCCCTCAGCATTTCTTCTTAAAAAAGGTGCTCCAGCTTCTGAGGATTTTCATGGCCTCCTCTGGACTCACTGCAGTGAACTTGCTGAGGGTGCATTCGATCCCACAGTCTAAGTTGTTGATAAAGATGTTAAAGAGTTCTAGTCCCAAGATGCACCCCTGGGGAACATCACACATTACCAGCCTCCACCTGGACATAGAGCCACTGACCACCCAACACAGGCTGTGGCCTCCCAATTGGCTTTTCATGCACCAGGACTCCCCAAACCATCTCTACAGGGCTGCTGTCAATCTATTCTCAATCAAGTCTGTATTCATGTTGGAGATTGCCCCAGATCAGATTCAGGACCTTTCAATTGGTAATGCTGAACTTCATGAGGCCACACAGGGCCACCTCTTAAGCCTGTCAGAATCCCTCTGGGTGGCATCTCTTCCTTCCAGTGAGTCAAGGGTATATTAAGAGTGTATGTTAAAAGGGGGTATGTTAAAAACTTCACATAATTAAAAATGTTAACTACAAGCTTCAGTCAGTCTTATCCATTCTTCTAACTGCAACAATGATAGTGGAGCTAAAGATTTGCAGAGTACATTGGAATAGGAACTAATAAATCTTATTTGCCATCTGCTCGATTTAGCGGGGCTAAGAAATACTAAGTCGAATGAATACTACAGGAGCCTGACTTGACAAGACTTGCCTGTTAGATGCTGTCATTATAACCTTCCATCTGTTTTCTGTAAGGTTCTAACATCGACAACTGCCTCCATTTGTTGTTTATATCTGAGTAAGCAAGTGTAGGGTAAGAATCCAAAAGCATGTAGGGAGTCTTATAACTTTGAATCTAGACAAAATAATTTCTGAATGATCAGAGGTCTGGAGCACGTCTCCTATGAGGAAAGGTTGAGGGAGTTGGGACTGTTCAGCTTGGAAAAGAGAAGGTTCTGGAGAGACCTCATTGCAGCCTTCCAATACTTGAAAGGAGCTTACAGGCAGGAGGGTAACCGACTTTTTACACAGGCGGATAATGGTAGGACAAGGGGGAATGGGCTAAAACTGAAAGAGGGGAGGTTTAGGCTGGACATCAGGAAGAAATTCTTCCCTGAGAGAGTGGTGAGGCGCTGGCACAGGCTGCCCAGAGAAGTTGTGGCTGCCCCATCCCTGGCTGTGTTCAAGGCCAGGCTGGATGGGTTCCTGGGCAGTTTGATCTAGTGAGCTAGTGGCTGGCAGCCCTGTCCATGGCAGGGGGGTTGGAACTAGATGATCTTTGAGGTTCCTTCCAACCTAAGCCTTTCTATGATACTATGATTCTATGAATGCAAAATTTATTTTGTCAGTCAATGTTATATACTGCGTCGCACATGCCAAAGAATCTATCTGTCTATAAAGTTTCTGGATTTGCTGTATTTCTTTGGTTTTGTGTAGGTGGCATTATTTTCCTCCATTTGGTCACAGTTTAGCAAGTGGCTGGTGAAGACTACAGAGTCTGGTGCATTCCTATGAACTGCATACTCTAATACGTTTTATCTGATAAGGCACAAAATTACCCTGCCCTTGGACTCTGCAGGAAGGACAATGTGACAGACAACACCAAGAAGCCAACAGAACCCTGGTCTAATATGCCATTCAAAATTAAACAAGCACTTCGTTTCTACTTGGCAATGCAAGCATGAAGTATTTTGTGTCTAAGTTTTTAAGTGCTTACATTTGTTCAGATACATATTTCAGCTGTGTTTTCTGTTTTGTGTCGATTCATCCTGACAAGCTGAAGAACACGCATATTAGAACGTTCATTTTCACAGAACCATTTTCACTGTGCCTCATATTTCCTCAGGTCTTAACCCTAAAACAGTTATTTGATTTTCCTTCACTGTATTAACATGCAGTGCTGCTGAACAGCCTCCCACAGTTCTCACAAAGCTTGTTGCCTGTCTCCTGAGCATGTATTGTAAAGTGATTCCTCCAGAAGAACCACTCAATCATTCACCACTGGGGATGTGCAGTGTTACTTCACAGTGTAACCTCACAGTGGAAGTACACCTGAGCTAACACCAGTCATTTTCACTTGGGAGACTAGAAGAGGAAGAAAGCACTCGGATTCCTGCATCCATGCTCCATCCACAGAATCTAGGCAAAACACCATAGTGGTTTTGCTCAGAAAGTGCTCCAGTTTTAGTCTCAGCAATACTATGTCAAGACAAGCTTTGTAGAGAAAACTATAAATTCCAGAGACTGAAAAAAAAAAGTACTCTGTGTTTACTATGAACATCCTTACAAGAAAGAGTTGTTAAACATAATTAATCCTTAAATTAACCCTAATAGGTTAGGGTTAATTAGTCCATAATAGTACAACTTTATAGAATGATGCTAGCTCTCAAATCCAAATTATTGCACAAACTTGGCATAATCTCTCTGAAGTCACTAAAGGGTTTTTATCTCATTTACACAAAACCCAAATACAGAGGGTGAGTTTTCCTCACATTAAGGGTTTATTTATTTATTTATTTGTTTTTGAAAAAATATTGGCTGCATTGTGTGGACAATATTTCTGGAAGATCAATTATTCTTAAATAATTTGTCCACAACATGTGTATGAATGTATGTCTTCAGAAGAAGGCAAGCAAAGATCTTTTCACAATGATACAATTGTCTTCTTCACACAGTGCCTTGTTCCTGTGGGCACAGCAGAGAGAGTCATATGCTTGGTATTTTTGGAAGACTGATGCACAAACCTTTTTTAAGATGGCTGCCCCTAAAAACTGGCTATCTGCACCGTACACAGCCAGCAGCCATCCTACCAGTGTCTGCTACTTCCTCAGGCCCTCAGAGTTTAGATCAGATTCCATCAAAAAGTTTTACAGAGATAATTTGACAGGGAAGACGTAGCACCTACCTTTAAAACAGAGGTGCTGTAAGGAGTGTCTCAAGGAGAACAAATATTTTTCCTGTAGATATTTTTAAAAGGTGCTTGCCCTCAAAAGTGGATGAGTATATCACTAATTCTTGTCACATGTGTACACCAGCAAGACCAAAAATCGGTGCCCAGGCAAGAACCACACCACTACACAACACCTGCCAAAGGCAGACTTCATGTTTCTAGCAAGCTGCATTGTGAGGATCATCGAAACACAGTGATAAATCTGGCATCTCATTTGAACAGAGAACTGAGGTATTAGGCAGCAATCTGTGAATACTTTTGCCTATTTTTATATAAGACATATAAATTTAAAAATCTTACATGTGGTGGATCTGCATCAATACAGCTCACCAATTCCTATAGGAAGCAATTGCAAAAAGGAAACTTGTTATGAGAACTAAGTTCCAAATTCCCAGTGAGATAAAGCCAAGAAATCTTTAAACACAAACAATTACTAATTCCATTTATAGACTACTCCTTTCTAACCATGAAAATGAAGTAATACTAGCAAGTAGATTATTTTATAATTGAAGAATTATCACCACGTCTGCAACTCTGATTCTTTAAAATATTCAAGTACAGTGGTAATTATAGATTTGCTGTGTGATACATCAATTTTAAATGCTAATCTGATAGTATCATTGAAACATCTCCATCTGCAGTGAGTATAGCATGGCCAGATCAAGAGAGACAGCATCATTGCAAGATTGCAACCACTTTTAATTCAGTCATGCTGACCTTCCAGCAGTGAGCTTAAAACAGCTGAAGAATGAACCTTTCAGTGATAAGAGCAACTGTCATTGAAATTTAATTGTCCCTGGTGTTGGTGTGATTAAAGGCCTCACCTTGTCAATGCTTGCACAGGTTTTGGTAGCACCAATAAACAGAATGCTTTATCAGCTCTGACTGTTACGCCTGGGAGCAAGGATTTGAAATGAACTAGTTAAATGTATCAAAACATCCTAGTTGCCTTTTTTTTTTTTTTNNNNTTTTTTTTTTTTTAATTATTTAGATACTTCCTAACCAGGTATCTCTCTTCTAGGACCTGCAGTTTGTTTGTTCCAAACACTATTCAAGACTATTAGTCTTGAAAACACAGTAACCGAAACATGAACTGAATTTGCAAGAGTTTGTATTAAGCAAATAAACAACAACAATAACAACAACAACAGAGTGGAAAGTGTTATTATGGATAACAAATAAGCATCATGGATGCAAACTGACCCACCTCTCAGAGCTGACAGCAAACATCTTTCTGTTAGAAACTAGGGAAATGTACTCTCCTAAGATATATTCTCTTCAGATATATTCGCACTTCAAAGATGTTAGTTATTCAGTGAAGAAAAAACACAAATTCAATTAAAAAAAAAAAAAAAAAAAAAAAAAAAAAAAAAAAAAAAAAAAAAAAAAAAAAGAAAAAGAAAGAAAAAGGTTGAAGACAATGGTAGGCTTAATTTACTGCATGTTACCAGAAATCTGCAAATGTGAGGGGACTTTTCGTAGAAGATACTTTGTGTAGGAGCACTCTACATGCTTTTACATCTTTAAGTGAAAATTCTTTTTTGCAATGTGCTTAGAGTTCATATTAATTTCAACTAGTGATTTCAAGACCAAGATTATAAGGACTTTCTGACAAGCATAGGTAGAAAAAAAGGTGTAAGAAGCTTAGAAAAACTAATACAAATTACAGACATAGCATTTTTAGGATCATTATGTCACACATGAGCTGCGTGAAGAACAAATACAAAGTAGAGATTGTGAATTTCATCAGATGCAAATATGGTGGATCTCTCATGACATATGATTTATAAAGTGTTGGAATAGCCTTGAAAATGCTATTGAAAGCAGAAAAGCTCTTCAAGATAGACAGAATGTGCTCAGTGATGCTCATAAAGGGATGAAGGTGGACCAATAGAGCAGACAGAAAGAGGGCTCTTCCTTTCACTACATTCACATTGAGCAGCAAAACCAGGTGAAGCTTTGTTGAAGAAGGCGTGAGAGAGAATAAAGAGTGTCCACTACAGAAGCAGAAAGGAAAATTAAAGCTAGTTTTTCATCACAGTTTCTGCCCTCACTTCCTGCCAGCCAGGTTGTTGTGCCTTATTAAAGATAAGGGGGAACCTCATTGTGAAAGACCATAATACTTTTATTATTATTATTATTATTAAACCATTTCCAATTTCATAATCAACAACTTAAGCCTCTCATCAGCTAGAATGTAGCAATCTTTTAGGGGGGTTAGACCTCCAGAGGTCTCCTAGATGCTCAGATATTCTGTGATTCCATGAAAACGAGCTTAATCTAAACTCAGCCAAATATGACACCCAAGTGTTGCTGGGATTGTCCACAGTGTTGCAGGTAATTCTTTTGGGTTCTGACAGGCAAAATTAATTTGGGAAGTCTTGAAGATCAGCTTTGTTTTCTACAGTTACAGGTCAGTTTGGGGACTAGTAGACATGCAGTACATGATGGATTTACATCCAAAATCTTCCAAAAGTAAAGCATTTGAATCTTAATGTGCTTAGCTAAGAAATATCCTGAATTGTTAACACAGAATCACAGAATGGCTTAGGTTGGGGACCTCTGGGTCCATCTGCTCCAACCCCTGCTCCAGCAGGGATGCCCAGAGCAGGCTGCCCCAAACCATGTCCAGGTGGCTTCTGATGATCCCCAAGGAGGAGACCCCACTCTCTCTGAGAGTGCCTCTTGTCCTGGCACTGGGCTACACTGGAAAGAGTCTGGCTCCATACTCTTTGCACCCTCTATTTAGATATTTATGCAATTTGGTAACATCCCCCCTAAGCCTCCCCTTCTCCAGGCTGAAATCTGGAGTCATCTGATGACTCCTAGCAAATTTCAGCTGAAAATATTTCAAAAGCAGGAAATCGTCTGTCTCTTCTAAACTGAGGAATATCTTCTGGACTGATTTCTAAAAGTACAGCTGATTAAGGAAATGTGAAAACTAAAACAAAACAAAACAGAAACAATCAATCAAAACATCTACCCACCAAAACTAACACAAACTAACCAAACAACTCCAACAAAAAACCAGCCAACCAATTAAACAAACAAACACCCCACCAAAAAAAAAAAAAAAATCCCCATGAAATATTGACTAATACAGACCTTCATATTCTTCAAAAATGTGTGTCTCTACGTTAGAAGAAAAAGAGACAGCTGAAGAGGTACACCTGACTTACATTTAGGGATCCACCATAAGGACCCAAACACACTTTAAAGAATATATATTGAATAGAGCCAGCTTTTCCAGCAAAACATACTTTTCTCCACCTTGGGAGATATGTGTAAGTGTAAGAGTGTTAGTGCCTGAACAATTCGTGAGAATCCTTAAAACAAAGCAGGAATATTTTATGGTAATTTTTGTAAAAAAGAGAAGATAAAGTTATAACTGATAAAAAATGTGACATCAGCTTTAAATCTTCTACCCGTAGTTCCTGACCTTTTAATTGTTTGGTTTTTTTTTTTTTTTTTTTTTTGGGCTCCCAAGCAGTTCCAGTAAGGTGTATAATGGAAGGACTAGTTTTCTTGTATTTCATAAAGATCCTGAATTTCACCTGTATAGCATACATTTTCTGTCCCTTAGATGCCTGTTATCAAGACCTGAAGACCTCTGGAATAGCTTACCAAAAGTATTGTCCCTTTTACCTAACAGAAGGCTTTAACCCCAGATGTCAGCACTGCCTACCTAATGTAAAAAAGCATCCAGAACCACTGCTGTTCTGGATGGCATCACCTTGGCTAAGGAGAAACTCAATGCAATGTAACAGAAAAACATTCTAAATCATTGCCAAAGGAATCCTCCACACTAGCACACAAACTACCTTCCCAATTTAAAATACCTCCATACCAAAGATTCTGTCTTCTTAACACTTTCTTATAAAAGCAGCTTTCATCTAATATAAAAATTTCACTTCTAAAGCTGTGCTATGCTCGATCCTAGGAGTCACTGAACAATGAAAATCAAAGCAATGTAAATGGGAGACTACGTATTCAAACAAATTTATTTGATAATTTGACTTAGATAAATTGTAACCAACTTGCTACCCAAAATAAATCTATTTTTTTCCACAGATATATCAGATTTGACATTTTGAATAATAAAATCAAAATCATTTTATAATTTTAAAAACATGAGATAATAGAATTTTAGATCCTCACAAAACTGTTAATGTATTTAATCTATTTGTATTCATTTAATCCAAATCCTCCAATGTAATTAACATAAACCAATCTGCAGAAGAGCACATTTATTTACTAACTCCATGCAAATGAGAAAGAAATTATTAGGAAGAGCTCAGGACCCAGTTTGCCCTTCCTTCTACATGCAAGAGCACTGACTCAAGGTCACATTCTGCAAAGAAATATTCCTATTACAATCCTGTTAATAGAGAAGTTTGTACTTTTGTGAAGTTTGGAGATGAAAACTTGAAAATGAAAGGCCTATGCTCGTTCATAGTTATCTTCTAAACTGTAAGTTTGATTCTGTCTCATTTACATGAAGTATCTCTCCTCTAAATCCGTATTTCTAGAACTGTTTGTCTAGATAAATAATATAGTTTCACCATCTTAAACTGCAGTGAACAACATAGAAGAATAAATTCCAATTGTTGTATTTAATACTTTAAATTAAACCACAATTTTACTAAAAAAAAAAAAAAAGTTTTTAAATACTCTCTAAGAAATGCATGTCAGAAGCAAGCAGGATGTGCAGGGTGTGTCATAGCCCATGACATATTTCATGTGATGTATTTATGAGGTTTGCCTAACTGTTCTTTCAGTTTTGCAACAGTTCAGTATATCATCAAGGGACAAAACAAGGATGTGCATAAAATCCTCCTCAGCCTTTTAGAATGTCTGAACTTCCTGCTGTAAATGTAGTTAATGCATTCAGCCTGTGATATAGGTAGGTGATGTTTTGTGACTAGTATGCCTAGGAAAACTCATAGGAGACAATGACACACAGGAAGAAATATGGAAGACTCACTTCCCAACCATTCTGCAAAGGAAAATATGCTTCATTACATATCCTTTCTTTCACAATTAGGAAAAGGTCAAAATCTACCTTATTCAAGTGTCACATATTTGTAATGTTGCTCCCATCACAAGTCTTTCTCTTGCTTAAAAAATGTTTTCAAAGATGGTATTCTTGTCTGGATTGGAAAGTCTGTTGACTGAAATTAAAAACAAACAAACAAACAAACAAAAAAACCACCAAATCCACATTTTATTTACAAAAGTCATTTGTTAACTGTTAACAGTTATCAGTTTAAAAACTCCATCTTAACAAGTAATTGCCAGTAGCAAATATGACATTGTTAATAATGTTCTTATGTTATTATTCCTCATCTGAGGAAATACTGATCATCTGTTTAGATTTTTCTATGGGAGTAGCCTGGCTACTATTCCTCAGTCATTCACTTTGCTAAAAATGTGTCTTGTTGCTTGTGAAATATGCCTTCTTACAGTGAGACAATTAAGCTCACTTAGTTTTATTTTGAAATTTTCGGCCACAAGAAGATTTAACGAGTTACTCTTCTGAAGAGATCCTGTATTCCTTCTGTATTCCTATATTTTCTTAAGATCATACTTTTGCAAAAATATCTCTTTTCCTCCCACACCCCTTGCTTGAGACAATTCTGAATCTATAATCTCATCCTCTGGTCATACAGAAAAACAAATCTTCAGCTCAGGACAGGGCTCGGCTCACCCAGCAGATGGCCCTGTGCTCTGAACATGCTCACTCACGGCACAATCCTTACCAGATAGGAGAGCAAGGGAGAAGGAAAGCACGTTCACTGAACCAGGGAAAAGAAGAACAAGAAGTTATATTTTGCTTCTATTTGTATTTTCCTTCACTATGTCTTTGTTTTCAGCATGTGGCCAGAAGAGCATAATGCACATTTTACAGCTTGTGCTGCAAGCCACAGGATTGGTTTACCCAAGGTCTAGTTTCTAGGGGTGTGAAAAACAATTTGTGCCACTTCTTCTAACTTGGATCACCCCATTTTCACCTTTCCCAATCCAAATTGCTCATATTCCATTTCTCCAAGCCTGGATGTTCTCATGCTGATATACCAGAACCCATATGCCAGTCACAGAAAAGCCAAGAGAAGAGGCTGCACCAGCCCCACCATGTTCCACATCCTGCTCCAGCCCTCTTCACCAACAACAGCTCAGCAGAGCAAGAACTCCTGGAGGCCATGTCCTACCACCCAAGCCTTTCCATCCACTCTACCAAAAGTTCAAGATGAAGTAGCAAAAGTGTCCTTGCACCCCAAGAAGGTGCAACGTCCAAACTGGAACAGAGGCAAACCAGCACTGGAAAAGCTTCTTTGCTGGGGCTCCTGTGCCCCAGTTAGATCCTAATTTCCAAAGTGCTGCTGTTATACAGTGTAACAGTAATAGGAATTCTAATTAAGAAAAATGCACTGTATGATATTGCAAAGATTAAGAATGCTTGTCCCTAGCTGTCTTATACAGATAATGCTTTTATATATGGAGAACTGTTGATCAGCATACTTAATATTAAAAAAAAAAAAAAAAAAAAGCTTTGAAATTATAGGAAATACTTCTTAAATCCAAAGGCAGTGTTTAAAATCAGAAACATATATTAAATAATTAGTAACATACTTGTTTAAAAAGACAACTTTCTGCTGAAAGTTATACCAAGAAAGCTAAGGTGAAGAGAATCAAAACAACTGTCTTTATATTTTTTACATAAACAGACTGAGAGAAAACCACATACATTTACAAACAAACAAAGGCAGAATAGCCTTTAATTCTTCTTGCAGAAATAAGACACTTCACTTCAAAGACTGGACTAGATTAGAAAATAAAAGTCTAGTCTTTGAAAAGGACAAATGCAGCTGGGGCTACACTCACTTCTGTAGCAGAGACGATATTGAACACAGAAGTTGGAAGCTTCTGCAGATGTGACGCGCTATAACTATGGTGTCACAGAATGCATGGTGTAGTTGACAGTTAAAGCTGAATTATTATTATGTGAAATCTTCTGTCTAAAATTTTTATCCTCAAAGATGGGTAAAATACAATTTGATCTGTTTCTGATATTGAGTATTGAATTTCAGCACTGCAGTTATAGGCAACAATAACTAAAAAAAAAAATCAAAGATCAGTCAACACAAAGTTTTGACTAAATTATATATGGTTATGTGGTATTGTAGACAGCTCATGCTTGACAGTAAATCAAACATTTGATCTTAAAAGACTTACAGAACTTGAATTGTTTTTCAGTGATGTACCTGAAGTACCTCCCCGTCAGGGACAGGCTGAAAAAATGGGGTTGTTCAGCCTGGAGAAGAGAAGGCTCCAGGGAGAGCTGATTGTAGCCTTCCAGTACCTGAAGGGGGCCTACAGGAAAGCTGGGGAGGGGTCTTTCAGAAGGGCATGGAGCAATAGGACAAGGGGTAATGGCCACAAACTGGAAGAGGGGAGATTTAGGCTAGATATTAGGAAGAAATTCTTTCCTGTGAGGGTGGTGAGACACTGGCACAGGTTGCCCAGAGAGGCTGTGGATGCCCCCTCCCTGGAAGAGTTCAAGGCCAGGCTGGATGGGGCTCTGCACGACCTGGTCTAGTGGGAGGTGTCCCTGTCCATGGCAGGGGAGTTGGAACTAGATGATCTTTAAGATCCCTTCCAACTCAAACCTTTCTATGATTCTATGCTTCAGCAGCGGGTTACATGTTTTGCAATATGGACTGGAGTAGTATTTTATGTTACATAAATGTCCACTCAAGAAAACAAACTGACAAGGAAGAAGACAAATTCCTCATTCTACTCTGTTCTACTGCTGACAGAAATTTTGATGTCAGTATAGATGGACCGAGAAGTGGATCTTGTTTTATTTTATATTAAGGAAAACACCTCTTTCTTTTCCATTTTCATAAGGAAACGTTAAGTCCTTCTGATTTTATTTCATGATATTTGTCATAACTGGCCCAAATCTGAATTCTTTTCCTCTGAGGTTTACTCGCCCTCGAATTGTATTCATTTTCCATACAAATGGCCACAGTATAGTTTTAAATATGTTACCTAGGGACCTTACATAAAACAGATCAAATGGTAAAAAAATAACATTTGCCTATAATTCACCATCTTAAAATGAAAACCAAGCCATAGATTAAGCCTTATATTTCAGCATAGCTCAAGGATTCCACTGAAGTGCCTTTTATATCAGTGACTCAACCATTAAACTATCTGTTCTCTTATTTTTCATGTCTAATTAATACAAAGAGAGTAATAACATTCTTGTTTAGTTGACATTGGGTCTTAAGGAAGGTTAAACAAACAAATAAATCAGCTGGCTTTTCTTTATTTTATTTTATTTTATTTTATTTTATTTTATTTTATTTTATTTTATTTTATTTTATTTTTTAGTATATACACATTTGTACCAGAGACCAGAGGGCTGTGATCGCTGGCATGGAATCTAACTGGATGCCTGTTACTAGCGATGTTTCTCAGGGGTCAGTGCTGGGTCTGCTCTTGTTCGACATCTTCATCAATGACTTTGATGTAGGGGCAGAGTCCACCCTCAGCAAGTTCGCTGATGGTACAAAGGAGTGGCTGACACCCTGGAAGGCTGTGCTGCCTTTCAGCGAGACCTGGACAGGCTGGAGAGCTGGGCAGAGAGGAACCTGATGAGGTTCAACAAGGGCAAGTGTAGAGTCCTGCACCTGGGGAGGAACAACCCCATGCAGCTGTACAGGCTGGGGGCTGGCCTGCTGGAAAGGAGCTGTGAGGAGAAGGACCTGGGTGTCCTGGTGGACAACAGGTTGGACATGAGCCGGCAGCGTGCCCTTGTGGCCAAGAAGGCCAATGGGATCCTAGGGTGCATTCAAAAGAGCGTGGCCAGCAGTCCAGGGAGGTGATCCTCCCCCTCTGCTCTGCCCTGGTGAGGCCGCATCTGGAATCCTGTGGGCAGTTCTGGGCTCCTCAGTACAAGAAAGACAGGGATCTTCTGGAGAGAGTCCAGCACAGGGCCACAAAGATGATGAAGAGCCTGGAACATCTCCTGAATGAGGAAAGGCTGAGAGAACTGGGGCTCTTCAGCATGGAGAAAAGGAGACCGAGAGGAGACCTAATCAACATGTATAAATATCTGAAATGTGGGAGCCAAATGGACGAGACTGGGCTCTTTTCAGTGGTGCCTACCAACAGGACGACGGGCAATGGGCAAGAACTGTAACACAGGAGGTTCCCTACAAGTCTAAGGAAAAACTTTACTGGGAGGATATTGGAGCACTGGAACAGGCTGCCCAGAAAGGTTGTGGAGTCTCTGTCCCCGGAGGTATTCAAGACCAACCTGGACACCTTCCTGTGTGACCTGCTGTAGGGAACCTGCTTTTGCAGGTGGGTTGGACTAGATGATCTCCTGTGGGCCCTCCCAACACCTACAGTTCTGTGATTCAGTGATTCTGTGATCTGGTAGAACATTAAAGTTCTCTCAATGTCCACATCCTTCTTTCCATCTAAGTTTAAATATGATTCCTTTAGAAAATTTAGAAAATATTTCATTGTGAAATTAATGAACAGACAAAACCCAAACACCAAATTAAAATTCATGAAAAATGTATCAATTATCTCTGCCAATTGCTCAGTTGCATTTGGTGTTACTTTGCCTTACTGTGAATGTGTCCCATACAGCTCCATGAATAGGTAAGGTAGAGCAAATTTCTATAAGTAAATAGAAGATGATCTAGAATTTGGCTTATTTACTGAAAGTACAAAAGAATTGTAATCTACATATAGCAACTAAGATGATTTTTAATTCAAAATTTGTATCATGTTTTCACTTAAAATGGCTATATCCTTTTTTTTTGTGAGAAATTTGCTACTTTCACTTTCAAGAGTTGTGACACACTCCTTTTATCTAACCATTTCCTCTGCTATATAAATATGCTCGATGAATTTGGAAATTTTTATCAGAATTTGTTTTAAAACTCTGTTTAGAGCTCAGTGCAACCCTGTTTTTCCTCAAAACACAGGTTTTGAGAAGAAAAGATTGTTTAACAAACATCATAATTGAGTGACTCTTCTGTCCTGAGAACTGCAGCCCAGTGATATGGTTTCATGCATCGAAGTATTTTTTTCTATATTTGTCAAGACAGCATCGTAACTCAGTGTCTTAACGTGAGGGTTGTGTTCCCTGCTTGGTGCTATCACAAGCTTGTAGCAATATACGGAAACGTGGATTACTCAGTTCTTTAACTCCACTTTTTAACTGAACTAAGGTAAAGTGTGCTGCTTTTATTTATTATATTGAATGCTACCTTAATGTCTGAGAGCTTTATTTGTTTCTTGGGAGCTAGAGATACAACCAAGACCAAATGAAGCAGAATGGCAGAGGCCCTGTGTGCGAAGTAGCTGTTTCGTTTCCTATAAACTGTAATATAAAAATATTGCTTTTTATGTAATAATAACAACTTATTTCTCTAGTAACATCTCTCTATTAAAACAGAATTCCTCTGCATCTCTCCCCTGAATATATCTTTTGGGAAACAATGGACAGCCCTACTTAAGAGTTGTGCCCTTCAGCATACTGAAGTGGCAAGTAGGCCTCAGGACCATAGCTGATAGCACAGCATTAAATGTTCACAGACACACTCACTCAGGTAAGCATTGTAGCAAGATTCGTCTTCAAATAGAAGCTTAAATATATGCTTCAACATTAAATTGTCTGGATCTGAATTCTAAGTGGCAGTCCTTAGTGAGTGCTAGCTTTCCCAGAGATAACAACCAGATAGACTTCTCCCAACAATTTATTTAATTACTAGGGACGTATAAAAGAAATAATTGCTAGCATTCATGCACCTTTGAATTCTTACACAGCCTTTCAAACACAAATTCTGATGCTTCAGATCTGAACAGTTTCTTTTCTTTATGTCTTTTACTAACTTCTGAATTGTTAACTATGTATTACAACAACAATCCTACTACACAATAAAACAACAGAACATAACAACAGGAGAAGAGAAGGGAGAGACCCATGCTGAGGCAGAGCAGAATACAATCCCTATGTGATTGGTTCCCATTGCTGCTCCAAAATGAACAGTGTCTGCTCTCAGTTTTGTTATTCACTCACCCTGCAGTAGGCAGGAGTGGCAGAGTCCATCAGTGAGATTACTGGCCACAGACCCTTGATGGTACCGGATGCTATGCTCACCTTCTTTACCAGCAGGTACAAGTGCAAAATAAGCACATACAATATTTTGGAGTTGAGCATTTTGTGTGGTGAAAAAGAAAAGCAAACTTGTTATTTGCTCTCCTCCCAGATCACTGCAATAAACTGATTGGATTTTGACAAAACTGTGAAAAAACAAAAAATAAACAGAACATGGATGTTATTAACTATAATATTTTGTTTTCCCAAATTAATTCCTAAGGCTGTTGTGAGCTAGCCACATGGATATCTGGTGTCATGTTCAGATCCAACACCTGATCTTTCAAACAATAACAAATTGATGGGTGTACAAACAAGGGTATCTGAAGCATTGTCATTAGTTACTCCGTCTAATAATTTCTTCACCACAAGCCCTCTGATTTTAATCAAAGGAGATTTTGTCACTTCCCTCCGAGGGACTGGTCGGGTGCATGGCAGAAAGACCATAATGCTCCTTGAAATCCAAGGTGTCTTAAACATTTAGGATATTGTATTGCTATTAAGGTGTTAGATTTAGGCTGATGTGCTATTCCTTTTGAGATTATAGAACTGTTCTGACCTGGATTTTGATAATACAGTGCTGCCTCAAAGCAGCTCCGGTAGCATACAAGATACAATGTGTTAATATGAACAAGCCTGGACAGTTTTCAGTTTGGATATTACATGGAGTTTGGGGAAATTATTTGTAACAAGCTTCAAAACAGTCTAAAGTGTCCTCAACATGTACATGACCATTTGCCATAGCAGCTTCAAGTTATGTGAATGGGATGATAAAAAAATCTCTATCAATTACTTGTCAGACTCTGATTTACTGTATGCATGTACCAGTAAGGAGAAGTTCAATGTAGTAGTAAGAACAAAATCGATATAACATTACTTTAGATTAGACACCTAGCTGGTAAAGACATCATTATCTGCACTGCAGCTATTCCTTCACTTCTTATGGGAAACCAAAGCAACAAATTTATTTCCTTCAATAGAACAAAATGCTCACTTGGTCTCAAATTTTGAGCATATTCATTGAGCAGGGAGAGAATTTGCTTCCTTAGAGTGTGGGGTTGGAGGCATAATTCTCAAAGTTTTATGAGGCAAAAATTAGATCAAGAAGGGCAGGGCAAAATTATAAAAGGTATTTGCTAGATAAGGAAGGCTGCTTCTGCAGACAACAAACTTCAGACCTCTCCTGTGCTTGCTCTGAGTCTGTTACAGCTTCATGCTCCAGCCTCTGCTTTGTCTTCTGTGAAAAGTAGTAGTAGTTGTTTCATGCCATTAAACATCTACGAAGTGTTTCGTGATTATAAACTGTTACTTGTAATCAACATGTGACTGTGCAAACTAGTCCCTGTGTTTATCAAACACGAGTTGAATATTACAGTAAAAACTGCTTCATGTGTGACATTGAACATACAACTTAGGACCACTTAGGAGAAAAAGTGTGTAGCAACATACTACACTAATGAGAACAAGAGATCAAAACCATGTTCTCTTTTTGTATTTTGAAGGGAGTTTGAAAAGTTTCACAAAGATTTTGTTCATAACTGAAGAGATGCTTGGAGTACTGCATCCATGCCTGGGGCCCCCTCACAAGAAAGATGTGGAGCTGTTGGAGCAGGTCCAGAGGAGACCATGAGGATCCTCAGAGACCGGAGCACCTCTCCTGTGAAGAAAGACTGAGAGAGCTGGGCTTGTTCAGCCTAGAGAAGAGAAGGCTCCAGGGAGACTCATTGCAGCCTTCCAGTAAGGAGCTAATAAACTGGAGGGAGAGCAACTTTTTACATGGTCTCATAGTGACAGGAATAGGGGGAATGATTTTAAACTAAAAGAATAGAGATTTAGGTTAGATATTAGAAGGAAATTCTTTACAATGAGGGTGACGAGGCGCTGGAACAGGCTGCCCAGAGATGCTGTGTGTGCCCCATTCCTGGAGGTGCCCAAGGCCAGGATGGATGGGCCCCGGGCAGCCTGATCCAGTGGGTGCTCATGGCAGGGGGCTGGAACTGGGTGGGTTTTAAGGTTCCTTCCAACCCAAGCCAGTCTATGATTCTATCATTAGAAAGTAGGACTATAAAACTCAGGAAACCGAATTTCTTATTAATTCAGTGTCAAGTGTCTCATACTTATGAATCCATGAATGGCAAGTGAAGGAATAAAGCACATCAAACACTATGAAATTCAGAATAAAATATTGTGAAAATTACAATTAATTGGTCCAAGTTGGTAATACTGCAAGGGCCTCAAAAAAATAGCTGCTTTCCTCAGGTAAGGAATAATATTTATGATACTTCAAAAGTCCAAGATTTTCACTAAAACACAGCCAAGGGCTGCACACTGCATTTTATATCTTTTACATTAGTTTATTTAGCAAAATTATAGACAGGAATTTCTACTGCACTTGAACACATAAATGTTTATGAAACCAAGCATAACAAATCTTTTTCTTGTAAGTCAATATTTAAACCAGATCTACAACATTTGTCCCTTTCATACGGATAAAGACTTTCTCAGCAGAAGAGATGGCATCTTCCAGAATTTTTATTTTCTTAGTCAGATTTTGTTTATTCATATGTAGCACTAACCACAGTGCTTCGGGGAGTTTTGCTTTATTTTCAGCTTTTTACATCTGAATGTCTCTCTTATCATGCTGTTGCTCCAAATACAGCTGAGTGTAACTGCAGGTATAGAAAATGACCTGCTTTTTTTTTTGTGCAGAAACCAATCTCTTTTCTAACGGTGTGAAATCATGCTGCTTACTGTAGATGCTGAGATTCTTGAAAGTGAGCACACTGCCTGCCTGTGTGGATTAACATCCTGCTGCAAAGCCGCAGGGAGGCAGAGACACTTGTTCCAGAGGGTTATTGCCAAATGTGTACAAAGCTGTTATATATATAGGATGCAGCTAATCACAGGACACAATGTAAGATATAAAACAGATTTCTAAACCAGGATCTTTAATGGCTTAGATATTCAAAAACCATGCACTAAATCTACCCTCAGCACATCTTCTATTTTTTCTAGGCATTGGCTTAAAATTGCTTGGGATGTGCTCCTGTGGGATTTTCCACTGCAGATGCCCCAAACAAAAAAAAAAAAAAAAAAAGGGGC
>VXAV01003668.1:60777-87634 GCA_013399715.1 Alectura lathami | reverse complement strand
AAAAAAAAGTCATAAATGTTATTGCAGTATTAATGGGATAAACTGATACTGGATTTGACTGTTATAGAAAACCAATCACAGAGCTGTAATTCTAGATTCAGAATGTTACAGATATGAATACTAACTGTCCGTGAAAACACCTGTTCTCCCTTGGTGATATGTTTGTTCCAATTGCTGATGAATGCTTTGTAACAAACATCTTGTATGGCCTTAGTATATATACAAAGTGGACTTTTAAACAGTATTCACAGTTAATGTTACTGACGTTATCAAGGATGAAAGCCTTTTAGACCTTTATATTGCACAAGTCTCTAGAAACAGACCTGGAATCAGTCTTTGACTTTGTTAGGATGTTAGTTTTTTGGCATAGGTCTTTAAAAAAAAAAAATAATGTTTTTTTCACATGATATGTGATTAGAATGGTATGCTCTTAGTGAGAAAATTTTCATCCTTGGATCTTTCTCTTTAAAATAAAGCGAACAGATAAATCAAGTAAATATAAAAACAAAGTGTTTGTTTGTTTGTTTGCTTGTTTGCTTTGTTTTGTTTTGCTTTTAAAAAAATGATTTACCCATCTACATTTAAGAATTTGTAGTCACCCAGTACCATTTAGAAAGATAATTGAATCCCCAGTGACATAAGAAGTGTTTTCTTTTTCCTCTGTGCGAAAGAATTCCAGTTTCATTGCACCAAGGCAATTAAGATTCTATTTGATGTATACCTTTCAGCACAGACAAGTGTTATGGCACCTACGAGAACACAGAGTTCAGGAAATACCTGTAAGAACAGCTTATTTATCTGTGTCCATCCACAGAGTAATTAGGAAACGGAGTTTGATCTAGATTTCACAGAGGTTGTAGCGAGTCTTGCATTGACATTAATGTACTTTGGCAGAAGTCCATAATAACCGTTACAGTACATTAACAGATCAGCTTTCAGTGCAAAGGTTCCCCAAGCATACTGCAAACAAACTGTGAGTGTAGGTACCCTTCAGAGATATTCTAAAAGTATATGGCACTTTACAGGAACCATAGAAAATGGACTACCTTCTTGAAAATGCAGAGGGAAATACGTGTATAGTGGATACTCAGACTGGAGCTACCCAGGACAGTAGAGTTAATGCCGTTTAGATCTGCTCTTTGAATGCCAAAACTTTAAGGAATCTTTGTGTTTCATCTCTTGTGAACCTGCAAAAATAGTGCCAGAGCAGCTTTTAAAGGAAGAGAATGGAAAAAGTCTATCTCCAGATCTCAAGTCTCTCTAGAAATGACAAGACACATAAATAAAGGAGGAAAATATTCCATGCGAGGTTTGGATTTAGGGTTTATCCTTTTTTCATTTGATGGAAAATTGCTGTGTTTCAAGTATGCTCCATTAAAAAATGGAATCTGGGAGAAAATTTGGATGTGCTCTGAGAATGAGCCCAGCATAACAATGTTCCTATGCACTCGGGAGCACTTTCCCCTTGGAGTTAGAACATCTGGGCAGCAAGAACTCAGTGCAAACTAGAGTCAATCTCACAGGTTTCTTGCCCTCCCACTTGCATGTGGCCTGTTTTATTAGAAGATAGTGGGAAAAAAATTCTCATTATACAACGTTCAAGGGATAGGAGACATGAAACTGCTGGTGAATCCTACAGACAGAAATTAGGTAGGGGCTTGAAAGCAATGTGGAAGGATTTAGAAACTAATGAATTCCCACAGGCATTTCCCACTCTCCCTCTGAAGACGACTGTAGCTGGCACTGTTGCCCACATACTGACTCACGCATTTCCCTGAGCTCCTGTTGGTTTTGTCATTTAAATACTGATATATTTAAGAGGACTACACCATATGGTGGCATTGCTGCTCTGAGTACTGTTAAATACAGAAGTGACGTGAATTGCACATATACAACCATATTTTTAGTATTCAGAATGACAACGTAGGCTGGATTTTTCCAAACTTCTTAGCTCTCATTAGAGTATCTAAACAAGGGCCCAATTCTCAAGTTTTCAACTTGCAGCTGCTTATGCTGGGACTCTAATCATTAGATTTTTCAGAAGTTTTCAGTCAAAAGGACTACGATTATGTTAATCTGCTATAAAAATAAGTGTTGAGATACTATTGTTTCCCCATGGACTGGAAATTTTTATTTCACATGAATCTAGCAACTCATAAGAGTTAGCTGGCTTTGTTCTTCTTTTCCTCATGTTCATACACGTAACTCCATGGGCTTTCTGAAGTCTCTCCTGAATACACTGGTCTCAGAGGACAATCAATTCCATATGTAGAAAATCTCCTAAGGGAACACAAAGACTAATATTGTCCTAGCATGAATGAAATTACAAATTACAAATGCCTGATCCTAGCTCTTCTTCACTTAATCAAGTGCTTATTTCACCAGCAAACCTTATTAAAAATAGAATTTTTTTTTCTATACATGTTGTTACCACATGTGATTATACCAAAACATGAGAAAAAAGATACACATATGAAATAACATAGTTGGCACTTTGGAAGTGTGGGACTTTACTAACTAATGTGTATGCACACTTAGCCTTCCCTACACGATAAGTTGACAAGAGGGTGACCAGCGCAAGTATAGGAACATTTGGGGTTAACTTATGATCTTTGGCTAGAAAGTTAATTTCAGAATATATCAATAATTTTCAGATCCATCTGATCTCTATTCTCACATCACTGGTAACTTGTTACACTGCCCAGTAAATTTGGTCACAGTACAGCTGGTGCTTCTGTGACATGGTACTGCCGTGCCCCATCCCTGGCTGTGTTCAAGGCCAGGCTGGATGGGTTCCTGGGCAGTTTGATCTAGGGATCTAGAGGTTGGCAGCCCTGTCCACGGCAGGGGGGTTGGAACTAGATGATCTTTGAGGTCCCTTCCAACCCAAGCCAGTCTATGATTCTATGATTCTACCGGCTTCTGCTGAAGCCCTTCTACCGAAATGGCTGACCTTTTCTCAGTCCATGAGTTTCTGCACTTTTACCTTTTCTGATTCTTTCCCCCATCCCACTTAGGGAGGGGAGTGGGCAAACAGCTGCATGGTGCCTGCCAGGTTAAACCACATGTACCAAAAGTACTGTCTCTTTTGTCTGCTCCCTTGACAAACACTGCAGTCAGTTAACAATACCCAGCTTGAACATACAAGGTTTATTGCGCCATAAAGGCATGCATGACTTCTTTAAACACACTTTCTTTTGCATTTACCTTTCATGCATTTCTGCTGGGAGATTTCCAGGAAGGTAGCCTAGAATAGAAGTAATCTTGTGTGACCGTAATTGAAAAGTATCATGAAGTATTTTTTTCTGCAAATTATTCTACTTCTAATTACAAGATAACTGAGATACACTTAAATATACTTACTTCCCTCTCTTCTTTGTGCATCTCTTCTCTCAAGATAATACAGCATTTTTGACAAATGAAATTAATTTTGAAAATGTGAATGAAAAAAGTGTAACACTGAGGTAATGTCATACAAGACAAAAGAATTTATCTGCTATTCATAATGACCAGAACTGAAAGAATATTCAAAGCATGGGGGACAATTTTGAGCAAATCTAAGCACCACTGCCTTCAACAGGACATTTGAGATTGCACATCTGTTGGTCCAGTCTACACAAGTACCTAACAAGTACCAATGTTTGCAATCAACATTATCAACTTTTACAGCATATTTTTACATCAAGGTCATGTGTCACTGCAACTTCTGTGTGAAGACAAAACATGTAATTCTTCTCCCACATTTAGCTATTCCACATTGGTACAACCCACTAATGTCCAAGCAGCAGAAGACAAAGGAAATCCCTCTAGCATATTTTTATCATTTGAATGAAAAATTATGCAGCTTAAATTCTTCCAATTACTCCTGAAAGCAATTTTCATAATCACTATTTTTGTTTTATCTTCCTGAATCCATTGTTAAGAGCAAACACTATTCATTTTGGGGTTAGTTTTTTATTTGTCCTGGGAACATTAGGTTTCACACAAATGACACTTAGTCACCATGGAATAACAAAGTACTTCTTGGGAAAACATTCTTTTCTTTAATCTGCTGATTGTGTGTAATTAAAGGCAGAAAAGTTAGTAAATAATTGCCTAGGGCTACACCGTGTGGGAGATTTTATGCATGCATAAACATGCCTGGGGGAAGGAGCTGATTTAAGAAATAAGGTTCTGTTTGTTTAAATCTTATTCTGTGTTTTGCAGCAAATAGAGGAAAAGGTAAAAGTCCCAACTATCTTCCTTTGTTGTAAATCATGAGTTACTTCATTGGCATCTCTATGAAAACAGTGAAATGAAAAGAAAATTGCAACATTTCATTCACTAATATATGTCTGCAAGGTGATATCTGTACCTGTGCGGCTGAAGGTCATACCAGTCCACTCTACTTCAAAACATATTTCCTGCTATTTTCTCTTACAAGTTTTAAAAAACTATTGAGGCAATATAAGACATGAGAACTGTGCATATGTGTGCATGTAAAAGAAGCTCAGAGCTTAAAGGTTTGCAAATGCAAATATGTGCAGGCTGCAAGTAAGTCTGTGCGGGTTTGCATTAAAGCAAGGAGAAAAGTATTAGCACATTTATCCTCTGAGATAGGCTAACTAAAATTGCAGGCTATTCATTCCCTGTTCCTCCTGCTGTCCTGCAGATCTATTAGCAGAACTAATCATATTTAAAAACACAAATTTCCTCTCTGGCTGGCTGAAAACAAGCACTCATGATAAACCTCTTACTCTTTTAAGGTATTACGTAGCAGCTCCCTTTGCTGCCTTGTCCCAAAATATTTGTCATATTCCTTATAGCCCTACTTCCTGGAGCAATGAGAAGCTTCATTTACCTTAAGGAAGTGCCTAATGCTACAGGATTGTAGAAAAGGGGCTCTAATACCTAACCAGCGGCACACCATAAGAACCAACATATTTACTTTCAGTAAAAATCTCCTGACCTTTTAAACTGATTCATTAACTTTTAAATATTCTTGATCTTCGCTCAAAATATACTTGAGATTGCTAGTGGTGGGCCTTCTTGCATTTCTAGATCTTTGTATTGTTACTAATCCTACAACAGTGGCAAATGAACAAGGAACTACTAAAGTCTATCAACGCTGATCAGCCACAAAGAAGCGGCTCTCATAATGTGATTATGCACAGAGGCTGGAAGGAGACCTGTTGGCAGGAGGTGAGGACAGTTAATAAGTAAAGGAACTCTTTCTGTGTAGTTCATTTTACTAAGCTTATTGAAAACATTTTGTAAAATAGCATAGACATTTACAGTGTGATCAAATAACAGTTAAGCATGACTACTGCTTCCAAAATAGGTAGGAAGCGAGGTGTAGATTTTTTCCTTCCCTCCCATTCCATTCTACTGCTTTTCATATAAATTCCAGTTCTATTTGATTTTATTATGTGGAAATAATCTCTGTTCTTGGCTAAGGTTCTATTAGTGAATTTTTTGAAGTGCTCACTGGAAAGAAGGGGAAGAAATCTTAAAAGATCAAGAATATTTTTTAAAGAAAATATTCACTTCAATCCAGGGTAAATTTACAACATGTAATGACAGGATAAATTACATACAGGGTCAGACTGTTAGCTTACCCAAACCTGTACTCCGTCTCTAACAGAGACAATAATAGGTGCTATTATGGGACAGCAGTGGTGATTAGCTGTAGTTCCTTCACCTGAGAGACTTCCAGGTTCCAAAATCTCTGTATCAGTGATGCTAGAAAGCACGTCTCTGCCTATTTTCCAAAGGGACCTGGACAGGTTTGAGAAGTGGGCCCATGACAACCTGATGAGATTCAACAAGGCCAAGTGCAAGGTGTTGCACCTGGGTCAGGACAATCCCAGGTATGTGTACAGTGTGCCATCAGTGTGCGCCTGCAGCCTGGAAAGCCAACTGTATCCTGGGCTGCATCAAGAGAGGGGTGGCCAGTAGGGAGAGGGAGCAGATTGTTCCCCTCTGCTCTGCCCTTGTGAGGCCTCACCTGCAGGGCTGCATCCAGGACTGGGGCCCCCAGCACAAGAAAGACGTGGAGCTGCTGCTGCAGGTCCAGAGGAGGCCACTAAGATGATCAGAGGGCTGGAGAACCTCTGCTATGGGGAAAGGCTGAGGGACCTCGGCTTGTTCAGCCTGGAGAAGAGAAGGCTCTGGGTAGAGCTCACTGCAGCCCTCCTCACTGCAGCTTATAAACAGGAGGGAGCCTGACTTTTTCCATGATCTGACAATGATAGGACAAGGGGCAATGGTTTAAAACTAAAAGAGGGGAGATTTAGGTTAGATGTTAAGAGGAAATTCTTCTCTCAGAGGGTGACGAGGCACTGGCACAGGCTACCCAGAGAAGCTGTGGATGTCGCATCCCTCGAGGCATTCAATGCCAGGCTGGATGGGGCCCTTGGCAGCCTGATCTAGTGGTTGGCAACCCTGCCCATGGCAAGGGCGTTGGAACTAGATGATCTTTAAGGTCCCCTCCAACCCAAGCCATTCTATGATTCTGTTGCTTTTAGAGTCTATCTCTAAACCTGATTTCCATAACTTTCCTTAGTTAATTTATGATCTTGCTGATAATGTCTCCATAACCTCCTATTGCAAGAAATTCCAGAAATACTCTACCCATTGTGTAAGAAGGTTCTTCCTATTGTTTTGTTTAAACTCCCCTTTTACGAGTTTCAGTGACTGCTCACTCATTTCAGTACCGTGGAGTTTGGCGAATAGCAGTTCCACGTATATGTCATTCATCATCTTGTAAATTTTGCAAACATTGCTCCTACTCTTAATTTTTCCCCTTAAACTGAAGAGTCCCAGATTCATTAGTCTCTCCCTCTAAGGTAATTGCTTTGCCTCCTTTCTCTTTTAGTTGCCTTTCCCTATACTTTCCCTAATTCCACTGACTTTTCATAGATGTAGAAACAAAAACTGCACACAGTGCTCAGGCTGTGAGCACATCAGTGTTATCTCAGTAGCAAAATGATAAGTTTTATTTCATTCTTAATACTTTTCCTGATTATGCCATTCCTTGTTAAACAGATAATCACAGGAAGCTGTCAATACTGAAATCTCTCTCCTCAGTTTTACTTCCATTTCTGAGCTCAGCATCACATAAACATGATTTGGATTATTTTCCCTGCCTTGCAGTTATCCACTCTGAAGTTTATCTATCATTTCCTTTTCCTGCTTATTCACTGGGATCCTTTTGATGATCCTTACCACCAGCATGGCATTTAACTACCCAAAATAACAAATATTAACCATGAAATTGGAGATTTCACAATTCACTTCGTTTCCAGGTCACTGATGAATGTTTTGAATAAATTTGGCCCCAGTACTGATTTATTAGTGACCCCTCTACCTCTTGCCCTCTTAAAAAGTGACCTTTATGCCCTACCAGATACTTTCCACCCTATAACCATCCTTCAATCTACAAAAGAACCTTTTATTTAATACCAAAGCAGCTTAATTGTTTTGAGAATATTTTACTGAAAACTTTATCAGAAGCTTTTATAAAATTCAAATGTACTAGCATTTGGATCAGTTTGGACAAATGAAATCAAATGATGTTCTCTGGCACACCCACTAAACCAGGATGAGAACCCCACCAGGCCAGTAAGAAAGGCCTTACCCTTACAAGAGCCTCCCTAACAAACCCTCCTTATCCATGTATTCAGCGACCATTTATGTATCACAGACCCTATGGCTTCATCAGGGGTGGAGGGAAGATTCACCTGTAGCTCCTGGCATGTGCCCATCCAGACCCCTCTTTGAGGGTGAGATTGCTAAACAATCACTTCTCTGGTGCAGTAGGCTACACATCTTTATAAGTTTCCCTTCAAATACTATTTTACCCCTAATATTTTTTTTTGTTTATTTTTTCACTTGTCATGTATTACAGGCTTTGCTTTCTCCTTTGTGCAGGCCTCACATTTTTAAAGTCCTATTCTTTTCCCTAAGATAGTATCCTTTTCCATTTCCTATCATTTGCTGTGATAGCTTTTCCCTTGAGCTTTGAAGAAATTTCATTTGATGGCTTCATTTTCTCCTGGAATTGCAGTACACAGTTTAGCTGGGCTTGTAATACATACTCCAGCCTCTTGTTTGTTAAACTATTCCTCACAGGACTTTTTTGGTTGGCTGGTTGATTTTTTTTTTATTATTTCTTTTTACTGTCTGCCTCTTTTTTTTAATCTAGTGCTCTTTCTTGGAACTGCATATCTGTTGGATTTATTTGCCTTTTTCCCTCATGATGCAAACATTTAACTTCAATTGTATTGGGATCACTGTTACAGTGTGGCTCACCAACCAATAAATCTTGAGCAAGGTCTTGTGTACCAGTCAAAACTGAGGTTAGGATAACATCTAGTTTTGTTTGTTTATTTGCTTCTAGGGTTCTGAAACAAGCTGATGTAGGAAGGAGATGTTTATTGCATTAAAAAGTTTTCTTTCTACGTCTCATAAAGATGAGGCACTGCACTATAGATAGCTAAAATCTACTAACATTTTATCTGTCCTAACTTTGTAGCTTCTTCAGTTTAACTTATTTTGTCCTGATTGGGAGGGAGGAAGCCTTGGCAAAATAGTCATAATGTTACCTTATTACTACTAAAGTAATAGATTTCACCCACATAGATTCCTGAGTTACTATTTCTCAATAATACTATATTGCATTTGACTTTTTCATTATTCTTCCTGTACTATGCCTCTCCCACAGCCCTAACATCCTGTCGGCACTTTCTATAAAACTGATATCTAAGCAGCTTAGTAACTCACTGCTTACCTTTCTTCAGCCAGTATCTGGGATGTCTTCTGCCAGATTTGCCACTGATGCCAACCATCCTGATTTCCCTGTCTTATTCTTAGGCTCCTGCTATTATTGTATAAGCATTTATAATTGTTGGTGCTGCTCAGTGTTGCACAAGCTACTCAGTTGGTACTGTAAGAAATATGACTCGCCTCCTCTGTTTACTGCAATTCCTATTTATTTCCCTTCTAGTGTTTTTGGAGCTGCATTGAACATTAGCCACATCTTCTGCTCGGATTGCATCAGACTGAATCAAGTGCTTCTCAATGCCTGTCATCTTGCTGCTTCCAGTTTAGATAATCCTCTACAACCTTTTAAATTTTCAGTTCTAGCTCCATTTTGGTTAAGGTAAAGACTATTTTTTCTAGAATATAACATTCCCAAAATATTCACCAGCTCCTAAAACAACAAAATCTCTCTGAGATCTCTCTGAGATCTCTCTGAGATCTCTGAGAACTCTTTGGCCCTGATACTGGCATCCTCATCAGCAACACAAGGCTCTGAATGGAAGCAGTGATGTCCCCGCAGGCCTCATTTGTGAACTTCTCCAATTCTCTTAGCTGCTCCTGCCCAGCATCTCCCAACTCCGGAACAGCTCTGCTCTCTAAGGGCCAGGAGGGCTGTGCGTCACATCCACATGCAAAATGTACCCCTTGGGAGGACCATCACCCGCCCGTACCCTTTGCGAATGATGAGGGAGCCCCTAGCCTATTGCTGGGATTCTACCTGCACACTGAGCTTGAAATATGGCTGTTCCTTGAAAATATATACAAATTTAGCTTCTATTTTGATTACATAATTTAGAGTATATTCTTCTCTTAATCTTTTTACCCTTATTCAGCTAATTAACAAAAAAGACAAACCTGTTCTGATTGTGTCATACTCTGCTTTCTTGTTTTCCAGGACAATCTGACATGCACTCAGAGCTTCTGAAGGGATTGCCATTGCTCTTTTCACTTCACTGTCATTTGCAAATGTGAATTTAATGTAAAGTGCTTCCACATCCTGATGTGAAAATATATTTTTTCCATACATTTTACATGGGTGTGTGCAATTATTCAACTTGTACAGAATTACTGAATCAGAAAGGTGTTAAAATCCATTTTTCTAATTTTTGTTTTAATCTTATTTCCTGTCTGAATTTATTTTCCACGTGTACTGATTCAATGCAGAAAAATTCTGATTTGTTTGTAATTTATATTAACAATATGGAATAGAATAATCTGATTTTTCATTCCATGTAATTAACATTTGATGTTACATGATTGCTATTCACTGAGGATTTGGCTCTGTAATTTTAAAGAAAGGTGTCTTCACTGAAGACAGCTAAGCCACTTCAGGACATAGATAAATCAGCTGCTGGTGAAGTGTTTTACCAAGCCAAAATAATGCAGCTTGAGGCCTTCTCTTTCAGGTGTACACAATGACTTAGATATGTAAAAGTTAGGTGTCTAGTTAAAACCAGGTATCTAACCTTATTTCATAGTAATGGTGACAAATTGTCAGGATTAATTACCTTCTGGAGTTGCTCCATTTAGATGCTTATCTCAGGAAAAAAAGGAAAAGGAAACTGGCAATATCTCCAGGCCTGTTAGAGCAACATGAGAAATGACGAGAACTAACAACAACATGCTAGAGATGATATCTGTAAATAGAGAGAACCACTATGTTGAATTCAGACAACGACAAAGGATAAGAATGCATGGTGTTTTAAAGATAAGCTTCAGATCATTAGATCATGGCTATAATAATTTTCTTTCTTAAATGGCATGCCAGTCTACACCATGTATGACTAGAGCAAAAAAAAGGAAGGAAAAAAAAAAAAGGGAGGAGGGAGGAAAGGAAGAAACAACAGGCTTTTGTAATTATATGGCACAATCTTTTATTCAAGTGCCAACCTCTGGGTAATGGCTATTCTGGATGAGTATATCCTGAGCATCCTGAGGCCTGTGCTACCAAGTTTCTACTTCAGGGCAAGAGCTCGAAGAAAATAATATTAATACTACCTTTCTTCTGCAAGCTGTGATTTTAGCCCTGTAATTTCTTTTAAAATGCTCTTCAGAAATACAAGAAAGCCACTTCAGGATGCTTACAAATCAGTTCCTGACGCACTTTTTGAGTAGCTGCATTATCTTTCACTGAAGCTTCACAATTGCTCTGAATGAACAGCTCAACACACTCAAAGAAAAATTGGAAATGTATCTCAAGACTCAATCCAGTGCAACTTTGAGTAGGTGCAATTTCAGAGAAGTAAGCAGGGAATAAGGTAGCAAAACTTTTTATGATTAGCCTTTAATAACTTAAACCAGCTCCACAGGGATCAAAGACTGTGATGAATACAGGTTCACTGCAAGGCTGGTGGATGCCCAGCTCTCTGGAGATTGCCACTAACGTTGCTCTGCATTCTCCAAGGTGAGTATGTTACAGACCAACAAAGCTTCTGGGGTGGAAGGATAACTTCAGGAACTCTGCAAAGAAATTCAGGGAAGAAAATATGCATGGAGAAGCTAATGGAAATTCAAGTGGCTAAGTGTCTCCATAGATCAAAATCAATCCTGACAGAGGATTTAAAAGTTCTTGGCCTTTGTAGAATTGTCAATTCCTGGCATGTGCTGACATTCCTTTTCCATTATACTCAGTTTTCCTTAAAAAAAAAAAAAAAAAAGAGAGAAAAAGATTTTAGGTCTTTCCATGTTCAGTAGATGTGGAATTACTTGATCCTGCTGATACAGTCATTACAAAGAGAGTAATGACACATTCACTTCAGCCACATTGTGTTTCTATTGCTCTTCCAAAGTAAAAATACAGTTAAGACAACTTGATATGATTTCATAGAATCACAGAATCATAGGATCATAAAGGTTGGAAAAGACCTTACAGATCATCTAGTTCAACCATCAGCCTAACCCCACTATGCCCACTAAATCATGTCGTGTCCCTAAGTGCCGTATCTACACATTTCTTGAACACTTCCAGGGAGTGAGACTTCACCACCATGCTGGGCAATTTAAGGCATCCTAGATGGCAATAAAGTGCTGCAGAGATTTTAAGCATAAGATTAAAAAGCAGGACAAAGAACTCTATAATCAGGCTCAAAACTGAGTGGGGATCAAAATAAACTTGAATCTGAGCATTTCACATAAAGGTAAAGACAAGCAATTTTAAATATTCATAAAATCATAGAATCATAGAATCATAGAATGGCTTGGGTTGGAAGGGACTTCAGAGATCATCTAGCTCCAAGCCCCCTGCCGTGGACAGGGCTGCCAGCCACTAGCTCACTAGATCAAACTGCCCAGGAACCCATCCAGCCTGGCCTTGAACACAGCCAGGGATGGGGCACCCACAGCTTCTCTGGGCAGCCTGTGCCAGTGCCTCACCACTCTCTCAGGGAAGAATTTCTTCCTGATGTCCAACCTAAACCTCCCCTCTTTCAGTTTTAGCCCATTCCCCCTTGTCCTACCATTATCCACCTGTGTCAAAAGTCGGTCCCCCTCCTGCCTGTAAGCTCCTTTCAAGTATTGGAAGGCCGCAATGAGGTCTCCCCGGAGCCTTCTCTTTTCCAAGCTAAACAATCCCAACTCCCTCAGCCTTTCCTCATAGGAGAGGTGCTCCAGCCCTCTGATCATTTTGGTGGCCCTCCTCTGGACCCGCTCCAACAGCTCCACATCCCCTCTGTACTGGGGGCCCCAGCCCTGGACACAGCACTCCAGGTGAGGCCTTCCAAGGGCAGAGTAGAGGGGGACGATCACCTCCCTCTCCCTGCTGGCCACCCCTCTCTTGATGCAGCCCAGGATGCCAGGCGGGAAACCTTGCTCCTCCACCTCATCTTTCTCTTTGTGAACACTAGATGTGGAGGAGGACAAGGTGATAAATAAGTAAAATTAAAAAAAAAAAACACCCTTTCCCTCTAGGACTACAGCAAAGTTTAAAGATAAGGAGTGCGGTGCCAGTCTGCTCTGAACACAACTGTCCTTTACACAGGACAGGAGCAAAAGTGTCACAAATTTGCCTGTCTGAAAATATCTGCTGTCTGAAAAGCACTAAACTAAAAACAGTTACTTTCTATTTGAAGGACAGATTTTTTTTGTTTGTTTGTTTTACTTTTTAAAAAAATAAAGAAACAAAGTTGTCTCTACAATGGAATTGGAAACTGCAGTTCTGGTAATCATTATATCACTGAAAGGAGTTTGCTCTCTAGAATCAAAAGAGTTAGGAGAAAGAAATAGGAGTGTCATTATCTAAATCTTGAATCAAAATGAACCAGAATGTGGCATCCATCCATATACTGAATGGTACCCTAAAGAAGAGAGTTTTATGCTGAAGTAAGGTGAAAAGAGGTGGTTCCAGCTACTGTAGAGGAGTCTGAACAATGAGTAAATCTTAGTTCCTAAGACAAATTGCTCGCCATGGGAAAAGGAATGGTGTGGTGCTGGTATTTTTTGTTTTCATAATAAATAGCAAAATTTGAAATAACAGATTTTCCCTTCAAGAAAACTTTGCACTTTATGTAAGCACTTATATAATTCATATATTATAGCAGAAAAGTAATGGTTTGATTGTTTCTTTTCCCTACTTTAAAAGTTTTTGTGCCAAAAACTTACCGAATGAGATGATTTTTTTTTTTTTTTTAATTCCACACAGATTTTTTGTTGATGATTTTTCTTGGTAATCTCCCATAATGAAATTACAAGCACCGTGAGCCCAAAACTATATTTAATAAGCTAATTGTCATGTATTATCTTTAACATAAATATGATGCTACTTCACTTTGTTAATAGAAGTAGTTGCTTTGCCTGTTCTGCTAAGAGGAACAAAAACAGAATCAGGTAAATGGCAAATTTTTGGTTAAGGATTTCTAGCAATTTAAAAAGATACATAAAGCTGCATGGATGTTGGGGAAACTACAGCAAACAAAGCAAAAACTGAAGCAAATCCACTTGTATTCTAAGACCGATGAAGAACAAAAAGTTTGCTATGCAAATTCTCATTATTTCAAACCAGAGTGAACTGATGATACCTTTGGCCAGATAATGATCTAAACAGAAGATTAAAAGACAAGAACAAAAGGAAATAAGTAAAAATAACAGCCTTTGAAATCATCAAAACACACGCTCAGGACAAACAGACTCCTATACCCAGCAAATGCTGAGCTGGTGGAAAATATGAATAAAGTTATAAAGGGTTCATTCTTTATAAAGTTAGAAGGGGATATCTGCTTTTTCTTCAGAGTACAGCAAGATTTTATCTGAAAAGGAGTGAAAGAGCTTTGCAGGCAAGAGATAAAACATGCTAGTAATAGGAGTTTAAACGATCACAAAATGAATTGTAATGTAACAAAAGTTTCCATCAGCCTAGTAAATTGCATTAAATTTCCCTAAATTTCCTAAGTATAGATTTTTTTGAAACTGAAAAATTTTAACTCCAATATTTGTTTCCACCTCAATTCAAGCAGTTCTGCTGAAATCTGAGGACCTAATTTTACTGAGTAGTGTCATTTGGATTTATGCACTGTGGAACATCAACAACAACAAAAACCGAAACCAACCACATCTCCCTTTTTTTTCATCAAAAATGTAAATGGATCTGGCTTGTGAATCTTACCTGAGATTATCCCTATTCTCTTCCCAGCAATAAATCACTGATTCTGTGTTTGCATTGGAATGGAGAAAAATAATGTAGTCATTCACAACATCACATTCCCATTTGAGAATTACTTGGAAATTTGCTACTGGAAAGTGTCTGCACTCAACTTACTCAACTAATTTTTTTCTTTTTATTTATTTGTTCTTGGCCAGAATTGAATTTTGAATTATACTCTCTTATCGATTTCATATAAATTGCGAAATAGCCCTAAAACAAAAGATTTTCTTCCATCAGAGACATGGTCCTCATTGACTGTATTAAACTAAATATACACAAATTTATGTGGAGAGGATGATCATTGCATTTCCCTGATACCTCCTTCTTTTTTATGTGTCCCAGCCAGCAAGAAAGCTTCCTTAAATGTTTAAATATATCACATACAGCAAATCTATTAGACTGGCAAGCATGCGAAAATACATTTATACAGATGAGAATAAATATTGGTATTTAAAACAAGAACGTTTACTACATGGAGTGTAGTAACAATTAATCAATATCTATGAAAAGCCTTAACACAAAGAAAAATGTAAGTTTACCTTATAGAAATAGGTGCTGGCAATTTATTTCTAAATCTTTTGATTTTCAAGACAATCAAAGACAACAACAACAAAAACCACCTCTGAAGTACATAAACATCCATGATTTATCCTCACTCATTACTTCACACTAGTTTGTGATATTTTGAACTTTTGAACAATCGCTGCTGCCAAGATTTTATTTCTATATTCAGACAAGAAATAATTGAGTGCAGAGATGGTAAGATGACTTCAACGTGCACAATACTTTAGTGATCTCACAAGGGCATATCTGTAGATCTGTGCCTGAATAGAAAGACATCCTCCCCAAGGTATGTTGTCTTAAGCTTTATCCTCTGTGTTCACTATAGGAAAATGGGAAATTTGGAGTAGTATCTGCCAAACATTGTCCCAGTGTTCAGACATGACATTAAAGGACGCAAAAACCCGATCCTACATCTGATCCCACTGCCTGTATATAATTATAGATAAGGCTGGATAAGATCAGCATGGCTAGATTCGAGCATAGCCACCTAGCCCAGTCCTCAGTCTTCTTCACAGGTGCATCAAATCTGCTGCAAATGCATTTACAAATGCATTGGCATATGCAGTTTCTATATCTGTAAGTACGTGAATTCTGAACACAGTTAAGAAAATGTTGTAGCCAGTTTTACAGATTTAGAGCACAATATAAACAAATACTTTATGATAATTATTTTTAACTGCACAGCATACTCTGATAATGGTATCAATATGAAAAAAATAAGGCAGTGGTTACAAGGTAAACCACAGAAAATAGTTTAAGTAAGTCTGTGCATTAGGTCAGAGTTCTAGGTTGCTGTGTCTTGTAAATTCATGAGGGGGAGGAATTTAGTGCAGGCCAAAGTCTTTAGACCTTAATTAATGTCATGGGAATGACAGATCTGCAGTGCACTCATTTCATTTCATTTCATACCCAAGTAACCTTTGTTTTCTACTCTCTGCTCTGCAGAAAGCGACAAAAAAGTCACAGACATGGTGTTATAATCCAAAAGAAAGGGTCTTAGACCATCATTTTCAAAAATAGTTAGAGTGGTTAAAATTTTTATATCCCAAAGCATTTCAGTAGAATGCAGGTAACTACATCTTTAGGTTCTAATGAAAATCTCTGCTGCAAAGCTTGGTTTTCTCTAGGTCACACTCTGTCAGTTTAAGAAGTAAAGGGTCAATATTAGTAGTGTTAAAATTCCACTCGAATTTTTAATGGTCTTATTAAAATCATATTGGTATTTATTTTAAGAAATTGAGGGTAGTATATGACCCTCTGCTTGCTTTAGCTCGCAGATATCCATCTCATTCCATCATCCATCTGAACACTTAGTTAAGAAGCTACATCTCATCAGCTTTCATGCTTGTGAAGTATTTTTATTGACAACATTTGTTTATAAAAAGATTTATTAGTGATCCTAAAACGTGATTTATTTTCTCAGTAGAATATAACTGATATTTTCAAAAAGTTTTTGCATAAATTCTAAGAACTTGCAAACAACATGTGATTTCAGGCCAGGCTGGTTAGGAACTCGAGATAATTTTGAGATCAATGATGGTATGCCAGAACTCCACAGGAGCTGGATCTAGTAGGATTAATCATCTGGAAAAACACTATCACGTTCTGATTTGCATTGCTTTCAGAAAAATAAAATAAAATAAAAATAAAAAAAACCAAACTCCAAGGACTATCCTATTGTTGTTGAAGCTGGGTAACATCTGTTTTGAATTCATGTCACTTCAAGTTTCTGTTCAAATCTGAATCCAAACTTTGAAACAAAACAGACAAGTGCATTCATCACTGCAGAGGTATCGCAATGGAGCAAAGAAGCATAACTGGGGCAATGCTTAGGTTGTCAAGCCATGCATGGTAGTGCACAGCTGATGCTCTCTGCTTCTCTCTTCTTGCAGATGTTGCAGAAGAGCAGCTGAACAGGGTATGCAAGAACAGCTAAAGCTGCCCAGAGAAGTTTTGGATCCCCCATCCCTGGCTGTGTTCAAGGCCAGGCTGGATGGGTTCCTGGGCAGTTTGATCTAGTGAGCTGGTGGTTGGCAGCCCTGTCCACGGCAGGGGGGTTGGGACTAGATGGTCTCTGAGGTCCCTTCCAACCCAAGCCATTCTATGATTCTATGATACTTTTTGCCAAATGCAGAATGCACCAGTTCAGAAGCTGCTTCCCATGGTACTCAGCAGCTGTGCTGCAGGAGATGCTTCCTCCAGGAAAAGGGCAAGGCTACAGCTGGCTCTGCCTAGGACAGCTCACCCAAACATTCCGTGACAGTCAGGTCCACACCCTCACAGAATTATAGAAACATTAAGGTTGGAAAGACCTCTCATCTGTGATTCATTTTTTTTTTTTTTTTTTTTTTTTGTCAGGAGCTCCGGATAATAAACAATTGTTTTAGATGCCAGCTCTGTCACATGTAATCTGTTGAATGATAAAGGTCTTCTGTTTAGTTATTTAATCAGTATGCTCATCCAGCACTATATGTAACTCAAAATATGTCACCAGTCATAATACTCATGAAAATGTATTTCACATATTCAGTGTAGTTTAAGCATTTAATATAACGTAACTCAACTTTGAACTCAAAATATTAAGATTTTGGAAAAAAACTAATATTAAATATCAGACCAATTGTTTCTGGATGGTGGTCGTAAGGGACAAAGATTGTGGTTAGAGCACCAGCCAGAAGGTCAGAATCAGTAATTTTCTGTGCTACATAATTTTCAAGGGACTCTAGTTTCTGTGGCCTAACTCATAACTCTCAGTTAGCTGGTCTTTATTGAGTGTTAATCCTACAAGAGGTGGAGATTTGGTTACAGTTTTATGTTCAGGATCTAAATCCTAGATGGGATATCAAAAGTTTGCTACTAGAAGGCAAACAGATAGCAATGGTCTTAAAATCAGGGTCACAGAAGTTTCACTCCTTTATGCACATGCCACAAGGTAAGAATGTGTAGTGATTGAATATATAAAGATGGATCTACTGGAAAGCTGTAAATTACTTTGAAATATCAAAAACACAAAGTTTATCCTGGAAGGAAATTCACACTTAGCATCAAAGCCACTAATAGATCAGCTTCACCAGCACCCTATTATAGTCTGTCTCTAAAAAAAATACCAATCTCTTGACCTAACATTCAGTGAGTGTGGTATTAAGACGCACTAGATTTAGCAAGGTCATCACTGTACTTATTGCTTAAATTATCGCGCTCTAGTCTAGTCCCTGTTCTGCACCATTTCTCCTCATATCAGCTCTTTTTCACCCTGTGCAAGAACAGAACAGCGTGTCCTTTCTATAGGGGCTGACAGTCATAGACAAATACAGCAGATAAGAGAGGGTCAGATGACTAGGCACCAGGAAACAGTGAGATAACGATGGTCAGCATGATAAGCGGTGCACTCATGACCCATTGTGCACAACCTTTTAAGCAACATCACAGCTTTCCTTGCTGAAGAACACAAAATGCTGAAGGAGTGATTTGAGAGATGATAAGGAGGCAGCTTTGTCAATACTGAAGGAGGGGGCAGGTTCACATATAGGGTTTGTGCTTGAAAATATAACAAGTGAGCAACAAAAACTAGCATCATAGATGGATTACAAGCTAGGAGTCAATGGCTTGACGTGACCTGAGAAGCAAAGGAAAGCAAGGAGAGGAAACAGCCCCTTCGGTTCAGTACAGTAGAGGCCAGTATCCTGCTCAGGGGCACTTGGATGCTAAGAACTCAATTGTGTTATTAGCAGCATTTGAAGAAGTTGTAGTTGGTAAATTGAGGAGGATGGAACACTCTTCACAACCACAATCTCCCTATGGCCTTATAACATGTGGATGAGAGAGTATACTCCCCAGTCTCCTAATCTTAAAAATTTAAAAGATCAATGAGAAGCTGCCTTTCCAGCTATTCAATCGAAATAAAAGTCTATTTTCTGCAGGAATACTTTTATTTCTGAAGCAAAGCACATAAGCTTTCAGGTATGTGACAATCAAAACAGAAGTTACCTCAGCAGAGAAGTCTCGATTGTACCCCATGAAAGTCAATTTTAATTTCAATGTAGATGCAGAATGACAAAAGGAAATCAGTCCAACAGTACCTCATCCCTCTTGCGGGTGCCTTGTCACCTATGCCATGCATTCATTACATTTTAAACACAGAATCAAATCCTGTGCTTAAAATGTGTTGTCATCTCCAGTTCAAGTACAGAAAGACCTAACGGAAGGCCACAGTGATGCAGTGTAGATGCTAAAACAGTGGCGTGCATAACACCTGGTGGGGTGGGATTGTTCAGCTGTGCCGTGCAGTTTCCATGGGAGGCAATCTGCACCACACAACACAAAGCGCTGCTTGAAAAGATTTTCTTTAGTGTCACTCTGATGCTACACGCTGTGATGTGGTAGTATTCACAGTAATATCTGCTTAAGGAATTCCCTCCATGCTGCCTCACTGCTGAGTGGTCTCCTCCTCACACTCCTCACAGCAGCATGGGACCTGCCAAATGTGCCAGCCAGACCTCTGAGCCTGTTCACAGCAGTCTGTGTAAACATCACTCAGAGTCTCTTTCACACGTGGATGAGACCAAGGAAAAAGAACAGCAGGACTGGCTGTGAAGAGGCCAGTATCACCAATGTAGACAAAATCCCGCTAAACCACAGCTTTATCCTTTAACTGAGCTGATTCTGGAGCTGGGTAAAAGAAAGTAGAGCACTTTATTGTCTTCCTTCCTTCCTAAGTACAGGAGAGCCCTGTATTTGGGTGCTGTTTTTACAGAGCATCTCAGAGCCACTCCTGACTACAGCTGTAAAATCTTCACCTTGCAACAGGCTACAGGCACCGACTGAAAGCCCACACTTCACAACATGACCGTAACACCAATGGAGTTATCAGCCATGATGCAAGTGCCAAGCAAGATCTCCCAAAAGCAACCTTTGTTACTTCTCATCTTGGGTAGAATTAAGGATTTGAATACAGGAGACACACATTGTCTGTCTCTCTAAGATGCTCCATTAGAGCTGAAATCTTTTTTACAGATCTACAGTTTCACTGCTGACTCCAGCTAAAGTTGTCATCACCTAGACGGAGATGAACAGAGGTGACTAAAGCTGTTTGCACCTCAGAGTCTCTTCACGCCTAGGTTGCCACAGGCATCCACCCACGGAAGCATGTTCTGGGAATGGTTAATATGCCCCAACAGAGCTTAACTACCAGACGCAGTTGACACAAGGCTGAAGGAGACAGTGATAGGTCTCATTTTATGCATAGTTTTTTACTGCTGGAAAACTCACATAGGCAGCTACAGTCCTAGATTCAAAGCTTTGTTTTCACAGGTAATCCAAACCAATTTGGCCTCTCCTACAATGTTACAAACTTCTGAATGAAGGCCAAGATGCTCCAAGACACAGCAGGATGGTAAGTGAGCAAGGAAAAGGAAGTCAGTGCTATATTATTCGTCTTTGAGCTAGCAGCAATACTTGGTCAGTCAGCAGTCTCAAGTAAGAAAGCTCCAGACAGTATTCCTGTGATAAAACTACTGATGTATCCATTTAAATTGTGCTTCAGAAAACCTGGAAAAATAGTACATCTAGACCATCAAGTGGCATAAATAAATAAATAATAACAATAAAAGCATTTGTTTCTTAAAGATGCATTTCAGATATAATTGAGTTACACAAAATTTCTGGTATTTCCTAGCCATGGTATTTCCATTTCAAGGCATTCAGTATCTTGGAGAATAGGTAAGAAACATCATGTGAAAATGGGGAAAGGTGCTGAAGAGGGAAAAGAAGATTTACGTACACATGGAAAGTGAGGTGGAGGGAGAGAGTTGTGTATGTAATGTGTGTGTATGTAACAATGTTTGTCAAATTCACCCTGGTTGTGAAGGAAAACGAGACGTAGTTGGGGACTTCAAATTGATTGCTCCTTTGAACCCCTGTTTACATCCCCTGTTCTACATCTGAACCAAGTGCCATATATAATAGGTAACACATTTCTTTGACAGGTTACTCTGGCAACAGTAGAAAACCTACACTCTCTCTCAAATACAGGAGATTTCCTTTATTTCCTTTCACTTCTATTCAACTCCATCAAGCTATCTACTTCCTGACTCTAATTCACTAAAATTGTGCCAAATGTTTTCCAGATTTTTGCCTTAGTGTATTATGATAGGATCTTTGCAGCCCATGAGAACATACAGTCAACAAACTTCTCTTTCCTCTTAATTTCCTGAGGTACTGGGAAAAGCAATTTAATTTTCAGGGTGTTAACATCATTATTTCTGGCTAAAATAATACTAATTCATCATAAAAATGATGATAGTGTACCAGTAGAAAAATGTTTTGGTTGTGGCTGCTATCTGCAAACACGAATTTATATGTAGCTTTTACAAATTATTAAAGACATGCTTTTCAAGGAGAGGAAATACAAAATAATTGCTGAGAAACCTGTCAGTAATGGGACAAAGTACAACATGAATAAACCAGGCAACTATGTTTCATCCTAACACATCAAACTAACATGAAGAGATTTCAATTTTACACCTAATTGTTGCTTTAGGCTTACTAGCTGGAGTTTTCTTATATATATTTAATGTGTGCCTATTTGAAAAATATACCTATAACCATACTGGTACCTAGGGCCAAGTTAAAAAGAAGAAAATATTAAACCCACAAGCTAGAACATATGCAAGGTAAATTCTTATGTACTTCCTTTGATGTGGTGCGCTGGCTGGCAGTTCAGTGAAAGTGGAGTTGCTCAATGGGCTTGAGCACATCACACAGAGTTCCTGTGTGGTGACTGACCGATCCCTAACTCTTGTTCCCCAAATCTTTCAGGTCTGACATCTGTCACAGCACATTGTGACACTCCATGAAGCAGACACCCAACCTTCCTTTTACAAAAGCCATGAACCAAAAGTTTCATGGAAGGGTTTGGAGGGCCTATGTCTCATCTTGACCTGGAATGAAGACGCACATGAACCTCAGAAATTCAGAAGCATCCCCAGTTACCATAGCTTATCAATGGCTTGAAAAGTCTTTTAAAATCTGAATCACAGCATTTCTGGGAAGATCGGCTCTTTAAACAGATGTAAATAGCAAGAAGCCTAAACAATCACAGTATTTTCCACACAATGATATTAGTGTTTCCATTCTTTGAATTCAGGCTAATCATGCTAATCATAATAACACAACTATTATCTAGCAGCTCTAATTACATTAGAAAACAGTCATCAGACAGCCATTAAATCTGCCATCTTCTTGATCGAATGAACAGAAATTGCAGTTGTGCTTTTTGTATCTTTTCTAAATGTCTCAAATTCTACTTTACCCAGGGAATTTTCTGTTGCTTTGTATTAACTAACACCTCCTGTTTTCTCACAAATGCTAAACAAAGCCTCTCTGATAATGTAATTACAGTTCTTTCAGTCCTCCTAGTTAAATTCCTACAGAAATATTACTGAGTTTTAATTAAAGCAAGAACATTTTTGAAACTTCTGAAAGCTTATATAAAATCTGGACATAGTGTTAAGTAATCATGCTTTCTTTAGTAACTCAGCAAACCTTTACCTTCTTTTCCATTTCTGTGACTGATGGTGCTGGATATTCTTTCTGTGTAATGGAGAAATCAAAGCACAACTGAATTAATGGATTTCCTATTTCTAGATCACTTCATGTTATATAAAGAAAAATTTATTTGTATTCTAGGTTATTCTTTTTTTGTTTTGACCTGAGGCAAAGAAAGAGAGTGTTTTAACCTGAGTCTAATATTATACAACTCTTTCAGTGAATAACAGCCTTTAACCTTAATGCTTGAAAGTTTTTGAATGCAAACTTTCTCTTCTTCTGTTCTATACTGTCTTCCTTCTCTCTCATTTCTGCTCACTTCTGACTCTTTCTGTGCATGCTTGAAAATCTCCCTCTCCTACAGTTTTTCCAGCAATATAATAAACCAATAAGGCACTGACCTTCATGTTGAATGACACCAACCTAAGCAATCTCTAGTTCAAATGAAATATTACAGGCCAGATCCAAAGACATATTTCTGTATCAAAAAGATATATTACAAACACCAGCTTCAAAAGGCAGCCTAGAAATATCAAGGTGAATTATAAGAACATTATCTATTATATTTGATTGACCAGAGACAATTCTTAGAAAACTTTTGGGTTTATCAGAATGATATCAATATGATGGAATAAATGAAAGAAATCCATTAACAGAATAAATCTAACTGTTCTTCTCAAGCAGCCTTTGCTTTTGCTCCTGCTCAAATATTCATTGTTAAAATGATCTTCTAGGTTAGTACTTATATAGATATATATGGACATGTACACTTTTAGGAAGGTGATAATGTGATAATGACTCAAAAAAGTCATTCTATTGGAAAAGTTTTTTGATTAATGAAGTAGAAGCCTAAATGGCAAAAGTTGGAGATTCACACTAAAACCAGTTATTGAAGGCTCATTTGAAGTTTTGACTGAAAATTGGGGAAAAATAAAATAACAGGAGTGGTTTATTATTATAGACTTTTTTTTACATTCTGGTTAGGGTAGGTAGTATTAAGGCTGCATTACTGTTTAAAGTTTTACTGTAAATATTATGTCAAAAAATATCTTTAGTAGTAGTAAGATTCCTTAATATCTTGAAACTATGCTTCATAGAGATGTGAAAATAGTTAGAAACTATTGCTTAGAAACAGTCCAATTAATAGGTTGTGAAATGCCATAAAATCTAGAAATGTGCAAATGTTTAATGTGTAATAGCAGTATAAGCTGATGAAGTCATCAGAAGGAATCCACTGAGGTTTAATACCACTGTATACAGCAAAGAAAAATAATAATAAAAAAGTCTACAAACCCATCCAGTAAGGTCAGAAAAACAAATTCAAAGGCTTAGTGATATTGTAGTTTTCCAGAAGGAAATTAACCTGGGACATACACATGTAATTTAGCATTAAGCAGAAGATGGGTAAAATACTGGCTAATTAGAAGCTGAGCTAATGAAACAGCAAGCTCATGAAAGATAGAATAATGTGCTGAAACTTTAATTAAGACATTAGTGTTGTAGACATAAACAATTACAAACTAAGACCAGAGCCACTGAGAAAACCTTAGTTAACTCTCCTTGATCAATTGCCAAGTTCAGAGCTAAAGAATCCAGCATTGCACAGCTCCCACTGCTTGTGAATGATGTGATCCATGCATGTTGGTGCAAAGCCAACTCATAACCAAACTAGGCAGAAAACCTAAGCCAGGACAGTGTTGCAACCTGTTGTGGGTGTCACGCTTGCCTTACTTGAAAAGCAAGAGCGTGCAGTGAAGGAGCTGCAAACTAAGCCCAAAGAAATAGCATACAGCAAAAATGAAGGTCTCTCAGAGGTGAAAACCAAGAGTTAGCAGATACCATTTAAAAGCAAAATAACAGGGTGAAACACAATCTAATCCATCAGTTTAACACAGTGCAGAAGGTGCAACAGCACAGCATGCCGCCATTGGTGAAGGTGCACTAAACAATGCAGCCTTGTTGAAAACAGGGAGAACATCAAATGCAGCCTTGTGAGAAAACAGCTTAAGTTTGTCATTATAAAAAGCTACATAAATCCAAACACACAGCTAGTAAAAAAAGGCCCTTGTTCAGGGTTTTTCATTAATTTAGACCAGCTGATATTATGGAGTTAGTAGAAGCTGAGGATCGGGTCTTTATTTACTTACTATTTTTTTTTTTTTATTTTTTTACCTTCTGTCTCACCTCTACCACTTGGTATAGTTCTCTCGCTCTAGAATTCATACTGTGCAGGTCAAACCTAAGGCACAGGTGGTTAAAGCAAAGACTATTAAGACAGTTTTACAGAGAGGAAATTTTGCAGCAGGAGAATCCTTACAACCGAATAAATCTTGCTATTTAAATTCCCATAATTGCGAGGATCTCAGCAAACTGCTAAGCTCACATTACCATAGTAGGAAGGGCTGACCAAAAAAAATGTCCTTGCTGCTGCTGAGCATTGGTATCTGTTGCAAAGTTCTGTGAGATCCATAGATCCATATCCCCATCTGGCCACACTAGGGAACGAGTGTGAGCACACCATGGTCCTTTCTGGCGTACGCAAACAGATTTCCTGTCCATTAAACACACTCACTATAACACCCTGGTTTGTGGCTGGAATGAGGTCAGGAATACACTCAGGTCAAAGGCCTTAGGTAGTGCCAAAATGTGCCCAGATTTGCACTAATGAAACTGAAATAAGAGTTTGTCCTTTGCCCAGCACCTTTCTCCACTATTAACACAAACCATACATTTAACACCTGAGAGAAGAGAGCTCACTCACTCTGTTTCTAGTTCTATACAATCACCTATATAGTCTGTGGAGTGTCATTTTACTGAGAGCTGACAGTTACTCAGCTCTGCTTTTGTGCAGCAGCTAGAACAGTGAGTGGATCCCTTGTTTTAGAAAGAAGGGCAGGTTAGCTGAACACAGTGTAGGCAAAACATTCTTTTTTGTTGTTCTTGCTTTATCTGTGGTTCTGCTTTTGCTGTAAGAGAAATTGTGCTATATTTATATATGTGCAGCCCTCCATGTAGTGGAAGGGGGAATTTGTATCTTTCCCTTAAACTCCTCCCCAGCAAGGCCTTTTCCCTTTGCAGGGTGTGTAACACCTTATTGCTGTGTGACTTTCAGCTTGCCATGGTCCCACTGTACAGCCATGAATCCAGCAATCTGCTGTAAGGGTGACAACTGAAATGGACCCTGAGCTGTGGTTCTGAATACTTTCCAAGCTTGGTTATTGTCATTTACTTCTCTGATTTTAAACTCTCTTTTCAGTAAAGTATTTGGGAAGTTTCTTTACTTTTTCTTAATGCATAACTTCCCTGTTAGCGTGAATTCTTTCTGCATGATTAAAGCTGCTCATATTACTTATTTACCTGGCTGTATTCACAGAGAACAATAGCTTTGGTAAAATCCACTTCCTGCTCAGAGTCAGGGAAACACATCTTGACTGCGCAACTCCCCCGCTCCAGTGAAGTAAACAGAAGAAAGAGAATTCATTCTCCCAAAGTTTTGCTGATGGGCAAATTTGAGTCCAGCAGCAAAATGCATCATAAGAGCAACACCGAGAGAGCACATTCTTTTCAATGTTATTAAAAATGCTGAAAATGTACTTCTTAAATTACAACCTTTCTGCTTTCATTTTTATTCTTGGGTAGAATAGGCTATAGTGAAAGAATACTGGTGGATCATTAATTTTGGCTGATTTCAGAGTATTACAACATGGCACAGTTCAAGACTCAAATTAGTCACTCAGATAACAGATGCAGAGACTCAGACTCACCACAATCCTTCCTACAGAGATAACAACACTCGTTTATTAAGTTGACCACTACAATCAGAGGCAGAGAGAAGACAAAGATACAGACCAGTTGCATTTGTCTGTTCATACCATCTAAAGTTTCATCTTTAACTGATAAAACAAAAATCTGAAATTAAGCAACTGCCATATCAGGCAAGTATGGGTTGTGGGGTATTTTCCTCCCCAAAATACATTTGTAACTATTCTCAAAGACACCGTTTCACTAATTTTATCAGCATACTAATATTAAAAGCATAGCAGGTATTTAATCTTGCTATGTGTCATGCTCTATAAATTAACTGCTATAGTAATTTACATCTATGTCCATCTATGCCAATGAGTTGCTAAGGCACTGCTGTGGCATTGCTGCAGTTGTACTATTTATTTATAATGGCTCAGCCTGCATGCAGTACTAATTTTACACCTTAAAATATGCCTACTTTGCTATAGCAGTTAGCACAGATCAATTCTATGACATCTGATATATTACTTACCTGCATACAGATCTGTACTACATAAACTAGCAAGA
>VXAV01003668.1:46225-57645 GCA_013399715.1 Alectura lathami | reverse complement strand
TCAGTTGAAACAGTGATGATTACAAATGACAACTTGTAGCATGTGCTATCGCAGTCACTGTATATAGTAATTCAGCTAACAATGCATTTTGCTAACAACTATGTGGATTCAGGGAAAATTGTTTTGTTTTCTCTGATGAAAATCAACTGCAGACACATTATTACAGTATGCCTTTCCCAGGACCTGTATTGGATAAGCAGACTAAACACAGCGTTATCTTAAAAGGTCTCTGGCAGACACTGGGCGAAAGCTGACCCCTTTAAAGTTAGTGACTTACAGTGCATAGATGTTAGCAAGGCTAAGGTTGAAATTACTCACACAGCTATTGGACTGACAAGAATTTTACGTTCTATTTAGCCTGTTCACAATCTGACTGAGAGAGATCTTTTCTCTCAATAGCTTTCTCAGTTATTTTAGTCAAATAAATTACATCATGGGCTCCCAGTCAGGCGGGGATGTGACAGGCTCTTGAAGGTGTCAGATGTGAACCTTGCTGAGCTCAAAGTTTTCCTGAGGTAACTACGAATTTTAAATTCAACTCTTGAAGGACACAGTTTCCCTGGATGACACTTCAGACATATTAAATGTGGGCCATTAAGGAGCAGCTGCACCCGATGGGCTTGTAGGAAATAAGTGATTAGATGGAATTACCCAGTTTAAAGTGCATCTGGACAAAAGCTTTAGACATGTCTGGACAAAGGCATGACACAATCACATGGACTGAAATATAAGGGATTGTGACTGGGTAACAACAACATTCCCCAACATAAAATTAACGTATGAGAAAATGAGAAACTGTGGAACAACTCTTTCCATGTCTGAGTACGCAAATGGCACCTTTCCTCCCAGACTGGCAGATGGCATAGCAAGGACCCTCCCTCAGTCTTCAACAGCAATGGTAGTGTGATACAGATTAGCTGTCCCACAATCTAGTGTGACACCTTAATGACAGCTGCAGCAAAATTACCATCCAGCCGAAATAGCCTAGGTTCACAGGTCAAGTTCGCTGGTGTCATTAAGCTAAGTGCAAGGAATAAACATGATCGATCTCCACAAATCACAAAGTCTGGGCGGGGAACAAGCCACTTCTGAAGAAGCAGAAAATGATAGATGAGGGCAGAGCTCAGAAAGAAAAGTATACATTTACAGCTTGAAGACTTTTAACAATGTTTTTAGTAATTAGGGACGCGTTTTAAAAGCTTTGGGTCAGATTCAGTAGATTCAGTGGTGTAAATCCTTTTGGATCATTTTGATCCTACATTTTTCATTATTGTCAAGTTCTACAGTTATTTGAATGCTGTTCAATTAAGCAATCAGAGGTCCCTTTTTCCAGTATTCTGGTTACCTCCCAACCCTATAGCAATGCAAAAAGCACCAATATCTTCAAAAACACTACTCCGTTATTTTTAGTTGCTATTTTTGAGAAGTATTGTCCTAAATTTACCAGATTATATGATATCATTTCAAACATAGACTTCACAAATATGGAGTCACAGCTGCTCCCCCATGCCTCAGAATATAAAATAAATAAAGATCACTTTAAGTGAGTGAAAACTTCTCTATTATTCCAGTGGGAAAGAATTTTTATCCCTATACTTAAGACACAGCCTCACTTCAGTGGGATATCCATTCATATGGACAGAATGCCAGGAAGTGACAAATCCAGCTCACCTCTTTGGATAGCCACATTAGTTGCAAACATTTTTATATGAAAAATGCTGCAATGAAATGTTACTAATATAATACATTTATAGCAGATAATTCACATCTTTCATTCTCATCCCCTCAACTGTAGATTCAGGAGTGCATCTGCACTGTCAGGTCAATCTGAACAAGTAGACAGAGCCTCTTTGGCTGTCTCTCTCTCATTTTCCCTGGCTGTACACAGAGTTGTAAGGCCATGAGAAAAAAATCCTGACTCCTCATAACTCCACATGTTCCTCCTACCGATACCCTTCTCTCAAAGTCCTTCCAGTGTCATTCACCTAGAAAAACAATATATTTCAGTATAATCCACTGGTACAGAGATAACAGAGAATATACTGGGAACTGTCATCTACATTTTCCAATTCATAAGCAGTTCTGCTTAAAAATGTTTACGTAAGAATATAATATCTCTAAGAACAGTCCTATGCAAACCCAGTGAACCCGGTTCTCCAACAAGCAATACTTCTTGGTCACCTGTGAAGCTGTAATCCTCTTGACAGCAGCTGTAGCATCTTTTCCCTCAAAACAGGGACATTATAAAGAATTCTAAACCCAGGACTGAACGTCTGACATGGGCATACTCACATTAGGGAAATCAGAGAATGGGTAGTAGCCTTACCAAATTTGAATGAAAGCATTCCACATCCCTTGGCAAAAGCGTTAATGACAGTGCAAGGTTGCAAGAGGAAAGGATGATCAGATCTGAAGCTGGAAGTTCTCTTCCTCACATTCAAGTTTTCTCTGATTCCCAGAGGAAGGCCACTATTTCCCCGAAATGCAAAAAAAAAAATTTCTTATTTTTAACCTACCCATTGTCATCTGTGTCATTGTATAGTGATGATTATTCAAAAATTTCCTCTCGCTTTAGTAACTTGAAATTAATTTAACTCACTGTACTGCACACAAAGCTGCCTCAGAGTAGCACACCCAGTGACAGACATTTTCAAACAACCTTCAGTTGTATGATTCATTTCCCTGCGGCTGATTTACATGTGTGTTAATATACTCAGAACTTCCCTGCCAACAAGGATTGGCCTCTTGACTTACTTGTTTGGTGAGGGTATCTTCTCTTAGGCATTTATCTCATTACACCCAATTAGCAGTTACCATTTTATCATCAGAATTCACTGCCTAACTGTGCCTGGCCAAGTTTTGCTTTCACCCCTACAGGGACAGTACTGTCCTTTTCTGGCACAGCATTGTATATTTAGTCCTCAAATCAAGATCATATGAACAGACTTGCAGATAAATGCTTAACAACTTCACCAGGCAAGCACCAGAGACAACTGTATAATCTCGATATCCCTTTGGTTTCCACAGTGCTTGTGTCCAAAATCAGCTTAGTTCTGTAGCCAAATGTTTAAATAAATAGCTGTAATGGTCCTACTGATAATAGAAAGATTAACACATGAAAATTCAATAAAGGACAAAGTGAGTCAATACTCCCCATATACTCTGCAAGTTGACAACTGTATACCCAAGCCTGCAGTATTTCAGTCGTCAGAGACAAGAGAGCAGTCTCAGTCCATTGAGACCTCATTTGAATTAGTGGTTTAGCACTTAGCCTGCTCTTTGCTAACATCTCCTGAGACTTCAGAGAGTTACACTGCTGTTGGACATCTAGCTGAGAAACGAGCAGCTTGGAGCACTGCTCCATATGTGCACTGGCAGAGCTGGGAGCTGACTTTCCAGGTCAGCTGTTTTCCCCTGAGCAGGTGGATACAAGTAAGAGCACAATGATACCATCACAGAGCATCTGCTACGTGCTGCTGATTAACACTGACCAGAACTTGCCAGAAATGATTAGCACTATAGAATGAGTCATTTTGCCTGACGTACTCCAAAGATAAAGATACCACAGTTATGTAAAGGTACCTAACTCAGGACTAAATGAGGCAGTTTAAGTTGCAGAACAAAGGTAGCCATGTTTGCACAGTGTGACACTTGCTTCTCGACAGAGCTAATTAATCTGTAAAGAATGCCATGGTAATGCGGCTGCATTTTGTTTCTGGCAGCAACCCAGCCTGGGCCTTTCCACCGCACCTTGGCTCTTTGCTTCAGCAACATCAGCCCAACATCAACAGGCACTTCCCAAGTACGTCAGGAACTAGGTAGATTAAAGCAGAGGTAAATTCTGCTGGAAACTAAGAAATATAGTGGTGGGGGTATTTAATTTCAAATACCCTTCAAGCACACTTTTCATGCAACAGTCTCTTTAACAAAATTCCTTTTCAGAATCACAGGCCAAGCAGTACAAGACAAAGCAATGGGTGAAGAGAGGTCAGCAGAAAGCAATATTTGACCAGAGATTCCTTAACTTCTTCCATGACAAGGACAGAGATTTAACTGTAATATATAACTTCTGAATGCTGAGACAGCCATCTGACGTTAGTGGTGGCATTTCAGTGGAGCTACTTAATTTTATATCAGTTGAACTTACTTTACATAGCCAAAGAAGTCTATCTTTTAAGAGTAATATATCTGAACTTTCAGAAATAGCTGCTTAACAAATGTAGTGAGTAATGATTTCAATAGTTTATTTGATAGAGGATTTTGTTTCTACTATCATTTTTTTCTGTTACTGTTTTAAAATGTATGTTATTATTTTTAAAGACAGCTGTGAATTCTGCATTGATCAGAAAAATTAACTTTGGATTCCTGAAAGAAATGCCTGTTCTCCGGGCTAATTATTAATCTTTGGTTGATTAATGAATCAGAACAAAATCAAAAAAACTTATGCATGACCTCACATCACTGTATGTGAACACTTCCACCATGTAAATATTTCTTTGTCAAAACAAACTGAAAAAGCATATTAAGATGTTAGAATAGTTTAAAAAAGCATTGAAGGACTGGTTTTACATACAACCTTTAAGCAATAAGGCTAAGGAAAGTCTTCCTTTGGCAATAAGTCTTTTTGCACCTTTTTTGAAGATGAGGGAAATTTTCCATAAGCTGTAACAGCATTGCATGGAGACTTTGGAAGTGATGTCTGGAATTTCAGACACATGAAAGCTTTTGTGAGGCATGTTGCTAACCTCCCGTGTTCTCTGCCTTTTATCACAACTTGGTCATATGTACCCAATTCAGTATGAGGCTTGATGAAACATTTGCAAAATGTACAGATGTGCTTAGATTAAAAAAAAAAAACGCATTCGTTCTTTCATAATCATTATTTGCATTGAGCAGTGTAATAGACTTGACTGTCGTGCACCATCAGCAACCTATGAATCACGTCCACCTAACTCAGCAGGGCATGAACAAGTTAAAAATTAATTTAAATGTAATTTCTTGTTGCTCAGAACTATTCTGATGGAGCTCACCCTTTAGCTGGGAAGGGACATCAGTTCTACGTAAATTCTTGACGGACCAGGTCCTTCATGACCTTGCTTTTGTGTAAGTCAACAATGCTCACAAATGTAAAAGGCTTTCTAACTTATTCCTAGCATTTCACTAAGATGATTTTGACAGCGAGAATTGCACAGACAAGGTCACTATAAAAAACTTACCAGTAGATGGCTTCATAGGTCTCAGAGACTGCAATTCTTTTGGAAAATGGCTCATGGAACAAAAAGCTATCACAGTTTTCTTCCTCTTCTACATAGTCCAGTGTACTTAGAGGTATTTGAACCAGGCCTCTATTGAAGTGAAATGATGCATATTGTATGAAGTGTAAGATGAAGTGTAATCATGTCTACACTTCCCAGTTGAAGCTCTGATCTTTAACCGAACATTTGGCATCTATACTATGAACCACCTGATGCAAGTTATGTGGCTGGTTGGTTGCTACAGACTAAAGAGGGATAACATGCTTTTGCTTAGCCACATTGATATTTAAAGGTTTTGTGCTATGGAAGATTTTCTGTTCAGATGGAAAAAACATGCCACTAACAATGGACATTTGTTTGTGGGAGAGCTGCCTTTCATGCATTCCTTGTTCCTGAACAGAATTACAAATGCTTTTCAATTTACTTGGAAAATTCAGCTATTGGGNACTTTGAAAATTCAGCTATTGGGTGCACTCCAACAACATTTGACTAATAATAAATCACAATAACAGTACGCTTTTTCAGCCACATCTTTAAGTGTAGCTGTAATTGGGTCTAGAGCTATTTAACTAAATTACAAACCCAATGCATCCTTTCAATGAAGGACTCATAAAATACATTGCTTAAAAAAACAAACAAACAAATAAACAAACAACAACAAAAAAACACCACAACAAAAGAAAGTACCACTATGGAAGAGCTCATGAAGGGAGCCTAGCAAATGATAACCCCAGAGCAGGATTAGCTATGTATAGGAGGCATGACCCAAGATCAGAGGTCAACAACCTGTAGAAAGAACACACTTCCCTCTATGTATTTTTTTTCCCCTTGTGAGCCTCTGAAGCATCTCAAAAGAAGGCTGCTTTGGTTCTCCCATGTGCACTGGACACTTGCAAGCCTTAACAAAGTATAAGATATAGAGAAGATACTTATGCTGCACACACATTTCTTTAGTATTGGGAGATGATACATACTTTTCTAGGCATGGCATTCACTGTTGGCATTCAAAAGAAAATTCTCAAAATTGATTGGTGATTTGTTCCATCTTCACAGTGAGAATTTTCAAGTTTTTGACTGGTTCGCTAGCTCCTTTTCAGTGCNNGTTCGCTAGCTCCTTTTCAGTGCCAGGACATTACACTGCATATGACCATGACAATTACACCGACACAACCAGTGGAGTTTTTTATTATATAAATATACTTTTATGACAGCAGAGGAATGAATACAACTCAAGGACCACATGAAGAGCTAAATCACAAGTACACTGCAATAATAAGCTATCACTGTCAGTAAAACTAGGCTTAACCATATCTTGAATAAACAGAAGGATTTATTGCTCTTATTTGTCTATGGCTGAAGATGTTCCTGTGTTCATATTTTCATAGAAAATTAATTGTTCGCCTGAATGCTTTTCACTTATCAGTCTCCATTTTATAATGTCCTGTAATTATTTTTAGACACACTGACCCTTCACAAACAGGAAAAAGAAAGAGCAGCTCTGGAACCAAACACAGACTCTTCACTTGGTGGCAATTTTGATGCATTGCCCTCTTGACAGTAAGGCAATAAAAGGAAACAGAGCAGATATTCCCACAACCACTGGACCATTGATGATATAAGCCTAGGTCATGCATGCTATTTCTCAGTGTACATTTTCCTGAAGTAAAGGTTGGGAGCAAAATCGATTATGATTGTATGCGCACATAATTTAAGACTAATAGTGTACCTGGGGGGGGGAGTGAAAAAAAGTGGAAATAACCTGGAACCTAGAAGCTACACTTCAAAACCTAGATTTCCTGGCTGACCTCCAGCACTGATCACAGCCATTTGCAGGGAAATTCATTACACTGTGAAAACTAGTATTCTAAAATTTTCATAAGAACAAGTTTGTCTCAAGGACTTGTTTAACAGTAAGAAGTTGAAAAAAAATCACCTCAGCTTTCTCAAATCACTCTGAAAATGGGAAATTATTTCCTTTTGATAATGTTAAAAATATTGCATGTTGATTTCACTGTTGATTTATATTAGGCTGTGTTGCATTCCATTGAAAATGGAATTTGCATTTGCATAGATAAGCAAAGGAAGAGGTTCAATTGAAATGTTTTAATTATATTAAAATAAATTTTACCTTCTTGAAAGGAAAGCAGGTGACAATGAAATTCTTCAGCAGTCCCAAATAAAAGTAAGCTTTTATTTTTTTTTTAATTTAGAATTTCAATGGAAGATACTAAACTACTAGATCCTCTTTCCCACAAAGACAAATACAGTTTCTGACCCACTGTAGTATATTCATTACTTGTAAAGATTATTTTACTGCCTCCTTATGATCTAAATTGTTCCTATTTGGCACAGACTACTGGAAAAATCAATGCAGACCCATACTACTGTGGAAGGAGTAACAGGAAACACTGGGGTTTCTCAGAACTCCCTGACTGTCCTGGGAGATGTGTCAAACAATTTAATGCACCCTTTTAGTGAAGCATAGTATATTTACCACTATTAATCTCACTGTGCGGGTAACAATAAAGCTCAATAGCTACTTTTATGGCTGATTATTTTTAGAAGTTGCAATGGAGGAAGAAATGGAAAAGAGCACTGTAGTACTTTGCATGAAGAACAGAGGAACAACGCTGAAAGGCAGATGGCAAGACCAACAAGATGTCAGTAATAAGCTCACCCCACTAAAAAAAAAAAAAAAAAAAAAAAAAAAAAAAGTAGGGCTAGATATACTGTTTAAGTATTTGTCTTAAGAGAGAACAAAACACTAGCTTGATACAAATGGAGTCTGTGTATTATTTCATGCAGTACATGGAAAAAGAGGCCATAGGATGATATAAAGTGTGAGCTACATTTGCAAGCACATAAGGACCAGAGCAGGCACATAGAGGAAAGGGTAAAGGAGAAAATACTCATGCCACTTTTGAATACAGAAACTCTGTGTAAGCGTCATGTCTCAGGTGCATACAGCTCTAGAGTCTCATGAATCATCACTACTAAGCAAATAATATTCAACATTACAATAGGAAATGATGTACAATCTAGAGTTTACTTTTTCTTTCTCACACATTTCTCAAAAACTTTAGCTTGACATATTTATTTAGCATTCCTGTTAGGTGTTATTTTTCATTATTTCATAAGTGCCTGAAACTGAGTTGCAAATAGATTGCCCTTTGTTCATGTGATGGTTATTCATTCAATCATCAGATGAGATACAGGAAAACAAATACTGATAGTTTGGTTTTGAATGCAGTATTGCACAAACAACGTAAGAATCCTGCTGGGAAAAGGATGACAGTACGCTGGTTCCTCTGTGATAAATCATCCCTTACTATTGCACCCATTTCATAAGAAGGATGGCATAATGCATATGGCTGCATAAAAGCATCCGTGTTTCTCAATTCAAAAAACGACATTAGCTTCTCTATGCTCATAACCTACCTTGGTCTTTTGCCAGCCTTTTCATCAATTTGATGAAAAAATAAACAAACAAGTGACAAGATTTCTACCAAATACGAGTTTTCAAGCTGTTAAGTGTATTTCACTAATGCAGTGTAATGTGTATCAGCAGCTGGCAGAACTGGTAGAGACTTTTGAACCAAATAGCTGTCAGCTACCTGGTAAGCTGCTGCAACTAAACTGGTTCTTGTGGGCTGAAATGAACCTGAGGAAAGAAAGTTAAAAAAATGCTTTAGGAGGAAATGGAGAGCAATAATGGCACAGACCATTATCCAGCTTGTGAATGGAAATGGCGACAGTGTGGTATCTGCTGCTGTCCTACAAGCATGAAAGAGCGATTCCCATTAGAGAGGAATGCATAGTCCATCTCACCCCAGCATTGAACTAAGGTCTATAGGAAACCTGCCAGATTATTCATTGCATTCCATTTACTCCTGTGCAAGGAGTACAAAATGCCATCAGCATAGGTATTGATTCCAAAACAGCAACACTGACCACAAACCTTACCCCTAACTCTCGAGTTGTGGTAGCAAGAAGATGCTTCACTGGGAAGTTTCCTACCTGTTCTCCACAACTTCTCAAGCTATAAAAGACACTACTTGGCAGGGCTCACAGTGTGAGCATCACAGAGTTTTGCCAAAACTATATATTTATCTTTGAGAAAGCATAGAATCATAGAATCATAGAATCATAGAGTGGCTTGGGTTGGAAGGGACCTCAAAGATCATCTAGTTCCAACCCCCCTGCCGTGGACAGGGCTGCCAGCCACTAGCTCACTAGATCCAACTGCCCAGGAACCCATCCAGCCTGGCCTTGAACACAGCCAGGGATGGGGCAGCCACAACTTCTCTGGGCAGCCTGTGCCAGTGCCTCACCACTCTCTCAGTGAAGAATTTCTTCCTGATGTCCAACCTAAACCTCCCCTCTTTCAGTTTTAGCCCATTCCCCCTTGTCCTACCATTATCCACCTGTGTCAAAAGTCGGTCCCCCTCCTGCCTGTAAGCTCCTTTCAAGTATTGGAAGGCCGCAATGAGATCTCCCCGGAGCCTTCTCTTTTCCAAGCTAAACAATCCCAACTCCCTCAGCCTTTCCTCATAGGAGAGGTGCTCCAGCCCTCTGATCATTTTGGTGGCCCTCCTCTGGACCCGCTCCAACAGCTCCACATCCCCTCTGTACTGGGGGCCCCAGGCCTGGACACAGTACTCCAGGTGAGGCCTTCCAAGGGCAGAGTAGAGGGGGACGATCACCTCCCTCTCCCTGCTGGCCACCCCTCTCTTGATGCAGCCCAGGATGCCATTGGCCTTCCTGGCTGCAAGAGCGCACTGCCGGCTCATGGCCAGCTTTTCGTCGATCACAACGCCCAAGTCCTTCTCCGCAGGGCTGCTCTCAAGGAGTTCTTCTCCCAGTCTGTACACACACCTGGGATTGCCCCGACCCAAGTGCAACACCTTGCACTTGGCCTTGTTGAACCTCATCAGGTTCTCGTGGGCCCACTTTTCCAGCCTGTCCAGGTCCCTCTGGATGGCATCCCTTCCTTCAGGGGTATCAACTGTACCACTCAGCTTGGTGTCATCAGCAAGCAAACGACTACTTTTCAAAATCAAAGAGAAAAGTCACTCGACTCAGTTTGGCAACTCTTCTTGTTTTGTTCCTATGAAAAAAAAAAAATAAGTTTAAAATATAAACCTCATGGTGACTTTGCTTTTTGTATTCTAAATGTCCTCAGATCTGAAGATCTAAGTTAATTCTACAGTAAATGTTAAAACTTAAAAAAAAAAAAAAAAAGTTTTCAAAAGTTTTCATATAATAAGCTAGGAGCTCAATTAAAGAATGAAATACTGAATTAACTTATACATATTACATATTTTTCCTCATGCAATCATAGTGAAATGCTAACATTTTCTGTGTACACTGGATACATACACATTACCACCTCAGTTGTTAATCTGCTAATGCTATATTTTATTCTTTGAGTGCATAGTCATAATGCAGGAAGGTAAAGCAATATATTGTTGCAACTCCATTAATATTGATACGGAAAATAGTGACAGGCTACACTGAACAAGCAGAATTCATCCATGGTGTAAGTCTAAAGATGTCTGTGGAATTACATCAGATATGAATTTGGTCATGGCCCTTTTTATACAGAAACACCACCAGATTATTTGATTGAGCAATTTTTTTTCATTATGCAAGAAACCCAGATTGACATCTAGTGAAACTGTATAGGCTAATCTGACTCAATGCAACCTGGAAAGCTCACTACATAATCAACACTCCTTAGCAATGTTGCATTATCTTTCCTTAAGGTGTACAGGAAATGATAAATGCCCACGATTCCTGACCTGTAAGTATCTGTAAACTATAAGTTCACATGGAAGGCAGGTTGAACAAATCTCCTCCTGTGACGCATGTGAACTGTAATTGAAAAACTTAAAGTAATGACAGATGTGAAGGTAGGACGCAGAGGGCTTAATTCATTCATGTACCCTGAAGCAACTACCTTATTTGCTAACTTGGTTGTTGCAAATGTTAGCTGAAAAGAGAAAAAAAAAAAAAAAAAAAAAAAAAGGAAGTTGAACTAGAATAAACAAGTTGTACCGTAGTATCTGAGTAAAAGCAGGTGTTTTATCACAGAGCACCTGAAAAGAAGAAAAGAAAAAATTTAAAAATATACTGAAAAATATACTGATGCTTTGATGCTTTTAC
>VXAV01003668.1:32629-46203 GCA_013399715.1 Alectura lathami | reverse complement strand
TTTTTTGTTTTTTTTTTTTTTTTTTTTTTTTTTTTTTCCCCAAAGGGTGTTAGAAGATCTGTGCACAAGTTTTTTAAAAAAACACCAAGTAACTTAAAAATTAGGCAAGGAACACAACTGAACCTTTGATTCAGGGAGTTCTGTACTACAATTCAAATATGTTTAGGAGACTGTATTCTACAAAGTCACATGGCTGTATGATGGTTTTCAGTACCCATGAACAATTCCTGTCATATTGCTAGCACACACTAATGCCTACCAGCAAAGTCATACCCATATGATCACAGCCAACAAATCCTTTTTGTTGTTTTCAACTAAAAAAGAGAGAACTCAGAAGTGGAAAGAGAAAGACAATTTCTGTGCATTAGGCCACTAAGTTGAAAAGCCATTTCTCCCCCTTTTTTTTTTTTTTTTTTTTTAGTAAATGCAAGCACACAAACTATTTTCTGAAAGAAAAACCTTCAGCTTTAAGAAGGGATAATAACAAACAAATTAAAATCAGTCAGAAAGCTGGTAAATATAGTAATTTCCTAGTAGCAGGTTATCTTCTGGAGCAGAAAGAAAGAAGTGATACACTTCTTATAACCAAGTCTATGCATCAACCTTTAGTTTCTCTGATTGTAATTCATTTTGGCCCAGTTCTAGCATGCTCACTCAGCATTAGCTGCACTATAGAAGAACATCCTTTGTTGCTGGGGAACTACTTGCACTGAGAGCTTTGCACATTAAAACTTCCGAACTGAGTATTCTATTTATTTTCAATAATCCAATGTGATGCCTATAGCCAGATTCTTATCTGTTGTGAATTAGGATAATATCATGAAGTTACCATTTTAAATGATTGCTTTAATGTTTTAAACAGAGGTGCCCTGTTGAGTGGCCACAGATGTTGCTGCTGTTCCTCTGTTTCCAACTCAACCATTTAAAGAAGCTGAAGTAGTATAACAGTCATGTCCTCGTGCTTCAACCCTATTCCCTCAGTTCCTAACTACCTGCACCTGCAATCCATCTCATAACTTCCCATCTTCAAAAATAATTATATATTTTTAGCCCTCATTATTCCTGTTAGGAGTCAGTTCAAGGCTTTTCTTTCTCTGATGCTTATAAACTTTCTTTTTATTTCCACACTAAATAATCATTCACAACCATTCAGACCCATTTGTTTTAATGCGAAAATTTGCCCTTTAACTCAAGTAACTCATTTCCCTTTCTGTATTTACCTCCTCTCCTAATCCTGAAATATTTATAGTTATATCCCCTTTCATTTGTTATTTTGCTGTCAAACCATGCAAGCTCTTTAGTTCTTTCTCATAAGATTATCTTCATAGATCATCTTTGTACAAGTTCTGGATTGCATTCTTCACTGTCCCACACATCCCTCTATCTGAGATACAGACTGGAGCATGCAATCCCCACACTGTCTCATAAAGCATATATGTAAAACAAATACACATACATTTACCTATATCCCTTTTCATTGGAAATATTTTCAGTCAGCTTAGAAGAAAACTAATCTGCAGAATCCAAATTCTCACATAAAGCAAGCTCATTACTTTGTTCTATTCTTTGTTTATTTGGGGACAAACACTTTGCCAATCCAAAATATTCCCTGGATGCTTCTTAATAGTGCATTTAATTAACCAGCTGAGCTCTTCTTTACATGGTATGACTGGAGCCAGGTATGTAGTCCTGACAAAATATTTAAGAATGCGACTTTTGAATACCTAATTAAATTGCCCACAATTAAATCAGATAAGAAGAAAACAATATAGGGATTAAAATACTTGCACTTCAGGGAAAACTTTAACTGCTTCTTATTCAAAAGCATTTTCTTTTTAAGTGCATTACTTCCATAATGTTCACTCCAGTAATTATTTTACATTGCAGCACATCATTTGAAGGATTGGCAACAGAAGACCAGAAATTTTGAATAAAGTGACAGCTCTGCAACAGGCTATCGAAACATTTCAGAGATTATCACAGGCCATAGCGCATTTCTCACATATCACTGTGAAGCTGTAATGTCAGTTTTTCCTTGAAAATATTCTATATCTTAGGGGTTTGTTCTTTTTAACTTTATTATTATTATTGAGAGATCTATAACTATAATCAAAGTCCACTAGTGACTGAGCTGCTACATCTTAGGAACTCTGAACTATGCATTTGATGTGATGTATTGATTGTTATCTTCCCAACTTCCAGTCTCCCCTTCTCCCAACATCCTTTGTTTATGCATGTAGCAATATTGAGCTTCCAAGCCAAACCCTGACCCTTGCTCAAATCTGACTCACAGAGAAATGCAAACAAACATTTTCAAACACAGATGCACAATAGTGAAATTTGAAGACACTACCAGAACAGGAGCTGGTACGTATCAGGAGGTGATTTTTATTTATACTTTATACATATAGATACACACAACCATTAACAATATTTAGATAATACTTCAACAACAGGAATTAATGACAGTAGGTAAATTATATTGGCCACATTTTACAGACAGCACGGAGCTCAAATAGGATGCCAAAGCTCTCTTGGATCACACTGGAAGACATTGGCAGGACTGCATTAGAGCTGGCAGGCTGGATCAGGACACAACTGCCTGACCCAAGGTCTAAGTGCTGCCCAAAATAGCAGCCCTACTTTAGATGGGCAAACACTATCTCCTGCTAAGGTCAACTTGTTAAAGGGAGGAAGTGACATGCAGTGCAGTGACAAAGAGCTGTGCCTGGCTCCAGTGTCTGCATCTCCGCAAGGAGTCACGCAAGCCTACCTCCTGCCTGACGGACTGTCATTGTGCTGTGTGATGAGCCAGGCAATCCTGCGTGATGATTTCTCAAGAAAGATGAACCCTCTTTCCGCCTCAGCCTCATCCTCATTAAAAATGCTATTACAATCTGCTTCAAATACTGATGTGGAAGGTGCCCTTTCACTTGCTTTTGCTTCTCAATGAATAAGTTAATGTTTCCTCAAGTAGTGCAAACTGCTTTACCCTTGCCCTTCAGTTCTGTGTTGTTAGGTGAGAAAAGCTCAAGAGCGTTCTGCCTTCTCATTTACTTCGATTACTTACAGTCCCACTCTCACTTTCACTGCTATAATTGCCTGTGAGTTACACAGGCCTATCAGTCACTTGCCTTTATTTATACTGAATAGCCCCACAGACTGCAGGCAAGGCACTCTCAGTGTAGCATACTTCATTTTATGACACCCACGGATCTCATCAGACTGGAAAACTAACAGGGGAAGTAATTCAGAGAGCAATTTCCACTGTCTCTGCAAAACAGCGCAGGACTTGTCCCTCACCCTTCCTTAGATTCCCTGTATCTAAAGTTAACCCATCTCATGACACGTCTCAGTATGTCAGGATACTCTGTTGATTCCCACTAAACCAAATGACTCAAGTTGAAGAGTTCCATAAATGTCAACAAATGTACATATCTTCCCTTCTAAATGTAATTTTAAGAAAACATGTTCTTACAAAATAAATAACTATTTGCAAGTACAGACATTAGATATGAGGTTATTCAGATCTGAGGATTAATAGGAATTTAACTGAAAGCCAAGGTCCAAAGTCTAACCCCTAGCTCCAGCATGGCTATGAAGTTTGGGCATGCCTTATTACTGTGCAAATAAAAAACATACACACAAGCTGTATTGAGAACTACTCAAAAAAATCCAACAAAATCCTTTCACTCCAACCTCAACTCAGCCTTCTGTTACAAAGGCAATACAGACCTCATTTTAAAATTAGCTTGAGTCTAAACTAAACTACATCCCAAAGACTTCACATTTTCAGCTTATGACAGTTCTTTGTGCCTTCCTTCTTCTTCCATTTTAAATGTGACCAGCAAAGTGTTTCATTGAAGAGAGATGCATTTATATTGAGAATGTAAACTAAAGTGAATCACTGAAAATAAAACCAGTGAAAATTATTGCATGGAATTGTAGCTACTTCAAAAAAATTCTCTCCAGGTTCTAAACTTTACATAGATGCACTTGTAAAATTTCTACCTACAAAAAATTGTGATATGAAAGCTGTTAGGTATGGAAGTAGCCAGATAATTATAATTCAGCATGGCCATGGCAGAGAAAGAAGGCTCTTCCTGTTCTTCTGGTATCCAAACTTGCTATCTTAAGCTACTATCAAGCCAGACAAAAAAAGGCCACAACAAAGTGACAGCAGCAGCAGTCACAGAAGTACAATCCACTAAAGCAATATTCCACAACAGGCCACAATCCAGCCATTCCTCTTCCACTCCTACCTTGAATTGTGCCTTGATGCACAATCTACATTTTTTTTTTCAGCTCTGCTACATGCTACACAGCCAACAAAAGGTATATTGCCTGTGTTATTAACAAGACAGAAAATAAGCATTAAGCCTGTGAAAAATGTATTCATTCTTGGGATAAATACTTATGGACACCCTAATGTGTAGGCTGCCTCATCTATTTTGTGAGCTTTAAAGAGCTTTATTACTTGGTCATCTCATTCTCTCAGAATAAAAGAAATTCAGGTGTGAGGAAAATTGTATATATTCTTTATTGTACTAAACACAAACTAGGCTTAGATTGTCTTTTGGTTTTGCTGCCTGAGAAATTCTTACCCACAAATAGAGGCAGCTGGACTTTTTTCCCCATTACTCTTTTAATCTTTGCTCAGCTGCCACCATGGCATTTGGGACTGCTCAGTACAGTTTTCAGAGCACTGCATCCGATATTTATGAGCCTATAACTGGTGCTGTTTGTTTGAAGCAGCTCAGCCTGTTGGCAGGACTTGTTGTCGGTTTTGATTGCAAACAAGTTCTGACTGCATTTCAGGTTCATTCAAAGTGAAACCTTGAAAAATTCGGTAAGAGCCACTAAACAACTTCAGACATGCAGCTTTGGGTTTCTTAAATAACTCCTGAGGAAGGAACACATATGAACTTGTGCCCACTGCCCTTCCCTTCACATGCATCCTTTTCTTCTAGCATCTTTAACAAAGAGCCACCATGGTTTCAGATGATTTTTTTTCCCAAGAAATAATCTCATTAACCTATCTCCCAGTCCTAAGTTTGCTGATACATACATTTAGTGTGAAAGAGCAAAGACTGAAAGGTATACATTTCACATTAGCTCACTTCAGTTGGGTATGCAGGCTAGATCACTTCAATAATGGCTTGGCAGCTGTATATCCTTCCAGCATCATCACTGCAACCACTCTATAATGGCTGTAGTCCAGCTTTTGTCCACTCTGAGGATCTTATAAGTTAAGAGAGACAGAGGTCTAGAAAATACCACAATTTCCTACTTGCTTTTCTACCGACCTCTCTTTTTCCACCATTAGTGCATCTCCGTCCTGGAAAAACAGAAGTAACACTGAACATCTTTCTGCTTATTTTTCCCGTTTTACAGATTATCTTCACATTCTACAGTAGAAAAGCCCACAGACTGCAAAGCACTCTAAGCTATGCTCCTGGAGCTACAGCAGAGACTGAAGAAAAGTTTCATCAATATCTGTATTATTTAGGTGATGTTTCTCAGAGTTTTATTTTGCAGATAAGAGGCTCACAGAGCTCTACTTGCCAAGACAAGTAAAATCTAGCTCTTCTTATTAAAGTACTTGTATGTCCTCTGTCTCCACAGACAACAACTATATTAGTAACACAAAAAATGCCAAGGAATGTCCTTGACATGAAAATGTGATTTTTTCATGCTGTTTGAATCATCTCTAGCATGGTTTTGGACAGGGCCAGCTAGCAGTCTCTCAAGTAATTCTCAGCAAATGGGTACTAACAGAAGCCAGGGACCTTTTTTTCCTACAGGCACTTTGACATTGTGTTTGAAAGCAACACCTTAATCTTAAAATCATGACCAGACAATGTCACTTGGCTTCAGGGCTAAAATATTCCCTCATATCTTTCAATCTTCTAGTAAAAATGTATAAATAGTCTCTATATATCTCTCTAATGAGCTTCAGTTTCAGGTGGGAAGAAGGAAATACTATTACAAATAATACTTCACAAAGACACAAGCAGAACAATGTTTACTTTCTCAAGAACATTTAGGTATGCAATTCTCATATCTTCAAAGACCTAGGTAGGTCTAAGTTTATTCACCAAAGATAACCCTGGGCAGAAAGGGTTTTGAACTCACCATAGGTTAGAATCCAAGCAAATGGCACAGATTTTCTTTTTGTGGACAAAGCCTGAAGCTACAATTAACGCTAAAACTGACCCTGCAGTTCTGCCACTACTGAGCCACGGCCATGAAGCACCTTCAGATGTGAATCATTCCATATTAAGACAGCTATCTAATGTACGTAAGATAAGTTTTCGTTTAGGGTAGTTTTCTTCCTCTATTAACTATGAAGGCTGCCTTGATGAGTGTTTTGGTGTACATACCTCAGCTTTAGAAGGTTAAAAATACGCGAGACGAATCTCACATTTAACCCATCTGTGAGACTAAAACCATACCTGAAAAAAGAGTGAACAAGGGAATCTAGGAAGGTTAGAGTTAGACATTTGGCTTAATAATTTGCAAAAATCTAAAGCACGAACTTGAAGAATTTCCATTACAAGATCCAATCATTTTACTAACTGTTTTGCACAATTTCTAACCTTTATTCTTTCTCATGGTACATTTTAGGGACTTTTTTTCTTTCATTGTCATAGACTCAGTGACCTCCAGATAAATCAAACCAATTCTAGAAAATTCTTATCAGTTCCTTTTATTTCTCACAACCAGAGGTAAACACGTAACTGTAGTTAAAGGTTAAGAAGTCAGAAGGATTTATCACTGAAATGACTAAGGAACATCTGTTCTAAGAAATTTATTATTGCAATACTTTGTAAGCACTCTCTTGATTATCTTGCAAAGGTGTGCATGCTAACAAATCTGCTGAATATCAGTTTACAGCCGTTGCATACCTCCAAGCACATCAGAAAAGCATAAATGCATGAAAATTTCAGGCACAAACTATCATAGGCCAACCTTGATTATAAAAGATTATCTCCAGTGCCACATGTTTTGCTATATTCTCCACCCCAGATCTATATTTCCTGCTCTCAGTCTTTGAGCAAACTGTGGAGGCAAATTGTTTGCTTTCATCTTGGATCCCCAAACAAATGAGAATGAATGTCTTGTTTTCTTTTGGTGAAAACCATCATTCTTAGCAATGGAGGGATATAACTAAATATACATCAAATTATATAACATGCCACATAGCAGGCAGTTGCAAGATAAATTTGTCTTTTTTAGAGGCATAGCCTGAGCATAGATGTTGAGAAAAATGAAAACAGTGCTGCAGTTATAATGTACAGCATTATTTCTTTGACCTGGAGGTAAAGGAAGACAAAACAACAAAGGCATGCCACTCTAAAGGATATAAAACCAGTGAAATGTCAGTGCTCTGGTTTTGTTTATAAGTTTTCTGGAAAGAAAAAAAATAATTCCTTTAGATTCCCTTCTCTCCATCAATATCTACTTTATTCCCAGAAAGCAGTACTGTAGGTCACTTACAGAGAAATCACTCATTGTTAATGGAAAAAACAAATCAACAATATATTTACTTGGCTAATGCACATCCCTAGGTCACATTATGCAGAAAAGCTTTTAAAAATCATTTGTTTGACTGATCATATTAAGATCTGTACAGTTAGCTACTCTTTGTAGGATATCTTGTTTTAACACAAGGACTTTAAAGGTACAGTCCAGCTCTGCTTTGCTTACACATGGAAGGAAGCACCCATCGAGTAGGTAAAGCAGATGGGAGGATGCCCCAGGAAAGCTCAAAGTTCCCAGAAAACATGCTGCAAACCCTGCTCAAGATCCTGCTATGGGAAGGCACAACCACAACAAGCCAACAGGGCTACTACTGCTTTTCTGGGAAGATGCGCCAGAAGACTGAGATTTTTCTTGAACATTTGACTGGACATAAAATGACTTTGCAACTGAGTATATGTTAGCATTGATGAGATTTTTGCACAGAATTTTAGCACCACCTTTTCTTATGTCTCTTTCTGTGGCCTTCTGGAAAGCTCACCCAGACTCCTTGGCACTTGGAAACTTGCTTCAAAGGACACTGCTAAAACCCCCAGTTCCACCATGTGCTATGCCTCCCCCGGGAGCGGAGGAAGCAGCCTGGAGCAGGCAGCCCTTGTGAGAGGGGCTGAGGAGGCGTGGATGGAGCCAGGAGCAGAAGTGGGACATTTAAGCACAGTGTAACTGCTATTAACAGTCACTCGCTGAGGTGATCGGTTTTGGTATAGATTTGTTCTGCAGCAGAGCAGGGGAATGTGGGGGGGAAATTCCTGCAGCTGACTTCTGGGAGCAGAGAGACCTGCCAGGAGCTGGCAGACTTTGCATGCAGGGAGGGCAGAAGGCAGGCAGCTTCCTTCTGTTCTTGGAGAAACAAGCAGCAGCCTTCTACTGAAATGAAAATGACATCCACCTGCCACAACAGCTAGGCTGAGGCTGAAACCCAGGCAGAGGCATAACTTCCCAGGCAGATGCCTGCAGCCAAGCAGACCTCCTGGGGACTGAAAGCGCTGCCAGACCTTCAGCTGCAGGGAACTCCAGGGTCTGGAAGTCACTGAGGATAAGAAGAGGCTCTGGGGTGACCTCATCAATGTCTACAAATACCTGGGGGTGATTGCAAAGATGACAGAACCATGGTGGTGCCCAGTGCCAGAACAAGAGGCAATGGTCACAAACTGGAACACAAGAGATTCCAGCTAAACACCAGGAAGCACTTCTGTGCTGTGTGGGTGATGGAGCACTGGAAGAGATTGCCCAGAAATGTTGTGAACTCTCCCTCCTCAGATATATCTATAAGCTGCCTGGATGTGGTCCTGGGCAAACTGATGTACATGGTGCTGCTTGAGTAGGGAAGGGGTTGGACCAGGTGACCTCCAGAGATCCCTGTCAACTTTAAATTTTCTGTGATTGTATAAGAGGTGAAGCCAGAAGACAGGAACATGAAGAATGAGCATCTTGTAACACTAGGCACCTGCTCATCACCATTTGGAATCATCTCTTTTGAACCACTGTGATCTCACACCAGCACCTTAGGAACAGAGATCCTGCCGTGGAGAGGATCCTGCCTCTCCCCTACCCTATCTCCATCAGGTCTCCACCACAGTAAGAAGAGAGATGTAACACATTACGTGACTTCAGGGCATGTTTCAGTTTACCGACGTACACTCGTTTTGCCTCCAGAAAACTTTGGACAGGCAGCTGTATAACTATCACAGAATCCCAGATGTTTGCTAGATAGTCAGAAACCACAGAGCACAAACACTAACACAGACAAGCCCAAAACCTCAGGCAGCTATTGTGGATTTGCAGTTTGACAGCAGTAAGTGTGCCGTGCACCTCTGGAGTGTCATGTGTATCAGATGTACAGTTCTCCACATGGTGAAGAGACAGAAATAAGCACCCTTCTGGGTATTGGTACATATGCAGCAAAGCTAGAGAAAGCTTTTGAGGTGTTTCAGACTCAAAGCAGTCACCTGTGCAGCACACGCCACATTTCTGGGAAGCACTGCCCTCAGCGAAATTGTGTGGCAGAAATCATAGAAAATCATAGAATGACTTGGGTTGGAAGGGACCTCAAAGATCATCTAGTTCCAAGCCCCCTGCCGTGGACAGGGCTGCCAACCACTAGCTCACGAGATCAAACTGCCCAGGAACCCATCCAGCCTGGCCTTGAACACAGACAGGGATGGGGCAGCCACAACTTCTCTGGGCAGCCTGTTCCAGCGCCTCACCACTCTCTCAGGGAAGAATTTCTTCCTGATGTCCAACCTAAACCTCCCCTCTTGCAGTTTTAGCCCAGTCCCCCTTGTCCTACCATTATCTACCCGTCTAAAAAGTCGGTCACCCCCCTGCCTGTAAGCTCCTTTCAAGTATTGGAAGGCCGCAATGAGGTCTCCCTGGAGCCTTTGCTTTTCCAGGCTAAACAATCCCAACTCCCTCAATCTCTCCTCATAGGAGAGGTGCTCCAGTCATAGGAGAGGTGCTCTAGAAATGGTGCATGCATTCCTGCACTTGAGACATCTCTGGTGTAAATCCACTGATGGTGAATTGGGGAAGACTGGCAAGATCTCTTTGAAGAAAGCCTTGCAGACCCTCACTTGAAATCGGGGATATAAACTGAAACCTATCTCAAGGGAAATCCATCCTGACAAGAACCTTCTGTAACTAATGCAAGTCCAACAAATTACAATGTTCTTTCCATGCACCCCTATCTAGTTAAATACCATATATTTTTTTTTTCTTTATAAGTCTAAATACCAGTTTCTGAATCTCTCTCTCCCCTCAAAGCCTCTAATACACACTTAGCTTCTGTGGGAAGTTGGAGCCAGTATATACAAAGAAACATGTTTTCTCAAGCTACTTCAAGCTTCCAGGTTGGATGGGGCCCAGGGCAGCCTGATCACAGCCCACAGCAGGGGATTGGAACTGGATGGGCTTTAAGGTTCCTTCCAACCCAAGCCATTTTATAATTCTATGATTCACCTGTTTCTTCTAAATAAATACTTCCATTTACAACGGTTTGTATTTCAGAAACTCCATTTTCTTTAACAATCAACTATCAAGGGCAGCCTAAACCAGATACATCATTTATTGTACGGAATGCAAACACAAAAGAAAGTCTTCAATGTGAAATAAGTGATGGGTGAGTGAGAGAGTTATATGTTACCCAGAGGAATTACGCATTGCCCAACCTATTGCCGTGCTCTTTCTTACTGTCAGACTAGTTCACATTCACCATTTTAGTCTTTTTTCAAGTGATGCTTCTGAATCAAAATAAATATTTCACCATTTCCAATATGTCACTGTCTTCCAAACTAGAAAGGAAGAAAGCAATTTTTTGTGTCAGAATTTCACTTACTTGAAAAAAAAATCTAGAATAACAATGTATTAATTTAAAAGCTCAAGTGCAGCACTTTCATAATATTTTGTAGTATGTGGTAATGCTTATCTCTTTTAAAATCTGGTCTGCATTTTACATGACCAAGAAATTATAGCCTCATCTAAATTTACTATGACTATTGCTGGTTTACATTCTAGAAATCCTCTTAAAACTTTTGTTTTGGAAAGGGTGCAAGAGGGGTAGTGTATCATTATTTTCTTGACCCGTTCATATCCCTAGCATCTTAAATTGATCACTGTAGATAGTGCAGCAATCTGAACAGACCTTTCTTTGGTTTGACTAATTACAAATGTTCTTACGTTCTTAGCATTGAAGATAATTGTTTTAGGGAAGGGAATGCATGGCTTTAATAATGAGTTTTGTGTTTTGTTTTGTTTCAAAAAACAATACAAGTGCCAATCTATTTTTTAATCTGTTTTGTATTGCTTAGCTCTGATTTTCTGCACTCCCAATGTAAACAGATTGCCCTTTCATGTCAGGAGTAATTCCTTGCATGTTGATGGAGCAGAATATCAGAGATGAAATCAATCACATGGCTCTGAGACAGGAATCCATCTGTATCATCATGCTAATTTGAGACCATATTTGGAGCCAAGATAAAATATAATCCTGTGTGGACCTGAACATTGTACTGATCAGCAGAGACACCATTAAATGCCACTGAAGCCCAAGGAAAAAAAAATCAGTGGGCAGATTGAATCAAATTGTCCAGCTGTATTTCTTTACAGTGATAAAAATATGTGTGATACATGTATATGCACATATATTAGCAAATTAATAAAATGGAAAATGTATTTACAGACATAGGATTTGGATTTGTTGTAGCCTAGTGGGATTTTAGTGCAAGCAGAAAAGGACTAGATTTTGACTCTGTTATTGTGGGTGAAATGCAATGCCCCCTGAAAACAATGGAATAGCTGTCACCAACTTCATCATGAAATAAGCCTAGAAAGTTGCTCTTTGTGGCTGTTGAGATGGAGTAGACTTAGTTGACAACAGTGTTAGCATATGAACTTTAGTCAACCCTCAAGGATAAGGGAATAGCCTAGTTCTAAAAATAGAGGAGTACCTTGAGTGTAAACAACCTGTCAAGCACTGTGAGAGTGGCTGTGTTGAAAGTCTTTGAGATGGGCAGAATGCGAGCATCGGTGCCAGCCGATTGTTGTGTGCCAAGGGAATTTGAACAAACCAACAAAGAATCAGGTATTCTTTACCTAATTTTATAACTAAGGATGTCCAGAGTCACTCAAACATGGAAAGAAAACTCCACAGAGACGCAGGGACCTCATAGCCCTGCCCCATGACAGTCTACCATGCGACTGGAACTGCATGGGACATTAATGTCCCAACTTTTTTCTAGATGGCCTTGTCTCTCCTGTGGGGGAGGGAAGCTGTGTAATTTGTACAGTTGCATACATCTGTGGTTAAAGTGCTTTGGCATTCAATCCATTTAGTCCCACACTGTCAGTCTGGTCCTAAACAGATTTCTGCAACACCTGAATGGATGTGGCCTGTCTCCTCCTTCATATGCATCTAGCAGCACTGAGCACAGAGAGAGCAAAATTTATCTTTTCCTTCTCCAAAATCTCCTTAGTTCCTTGCTGAAGGAAAGAAGCGAGAGAAGAAAGACACTTTCTGTGCAGACATCAGCTGCTGTACTCCCTTTGTCCCCTCCTTAGACTAGGATGAGTCTGGACTAGGGAGACTAGACAAGATATTTTAAAAAAATCACATCATGACGAATCTTAGCAGAACCTGACTTTTAATGGATTGTTCAAATCCAAAAAAGCAATGTTCTCCATCTGTTATAAAAATGTGTAATATTCTTCATGTCATTTACCTGATTCTGAACACTGTATGAGAGAACACAAGAGAAAGATTAAACTAGGCTAGGAGGATTTCATAACATTTTATAGCATCTCCTTTCAGCAGAGTAAATAGCACTATCTACTGCAACTCTTCACATACTCACATTTTTATCCTGTGGCTTTAAAAAGCCACAAAGAATGACATATGCCTTTGGGTCAAATTCACATTCACACAACAGTAACAAACATTTATACAGCTGCAACCAAAAATCTCAGCAAGCTTTATCACTGGTATTCAAGGTAATCTGCAGGAACTGGAAACTGCGGAAATAGGGATGGAGAGCTCTAAGACATTCAAACACAGTCAGACAAAAAAGAAATGTATTTTTTCACTAATGAAGTGACTGGCTATCACTGGCTTATACTAGGTAGCTGCCTTTTTAATACTTTGGTTTAGGTGAGACTTCTCTTGGCCAATCCGTAAAGTCCATCTTTCCCAGCTGCTCTAGAATGATTCTGGGGAGTGGAAAAATGACAAACACGTTTTCTACCAAACAAATGTCTCCCAGTATCAGTAAGCTCCTTGACCTTAACAGACAAATTTTCTGAGACTCTGGAATGCTGTCCTACCGCATCCCAAGTAGCTAATCAAAAAGAGATATGAAATTATTTGATCTCATATAGCCATGAACTATCATAAATGTATGAATGTACATAAGACTGGAGCTGAAGGAGAATCACCTAAATGTCAAATATTAGGCCTCTCCATTGGGACAGGGGTGCAACTTGTAAAATGGGAGCATTGGCAGGTATAGGTAGAAGAAGCAGATTGCGATAATTTACTTGGT
>VXAV01003668.1:20239-32615 GCA_013399715.1 Alectura lathami | reverse complement strand
AAGGGAAGGGAAGGGAAGGGAAGGGAAGGGAAGGGAAGGGAAGGGACACACAAAGATCACGTACTCCAACTGCCTGACAACTTCAGCACTAACCAAAAGCTAAGGAATTTTAAGGGTATTACCCAAATGCCTTCTGAACACTGACAGGCACAGGGCAGCTACTGCCTCTCTAGGAGGCCTGTTCCAGTGTTTGACCACTCTCATGGTAAAGACATTCTTCCTAACATCCAGTCTGAACTTCCCCTCGTGCAGCTTTGTGTCATTCCATTGTGTTCTGTCATTGGCTACTAGAAGAGACCAGCACTTCCTTCTCCATTCCCCTCCTCAGGAAGCTGCACAGAGCAATGAGGTCACCTCTGAGTCTTCTTTTCTCCAGACTGGACAAGCCAAGTGTCCCCAGCCTCTCCTCACAGGACACACCTTCCAACCCCCTTACCAGTTTGGTGCCCTCCCATGTATGCTTCTAAGGACCTTAACATCCTTTGCAAACTGTGGAGCCCAGAGCTGCACGCAGTAGTCAAGATAAGGCCACACCAACACTAAATACAGTGGGAGGATCACCTCTTCTTACTGGCTGGCTGTGCTGTGCTTAATGCAGCCCAAAATGCGATTTGCCCTCTTGACTGTCAGGGCACACTGCTGGCTCATGCTGAGCCTGCTGTCACCAGCCCCCCAGCTCCCTTCTTTCTGAGCTGCTCTCCAGCCACTCATCTCCTATTCTGTGCCTGTGTCCAGCATTACCCTGTCCCAAGTGTGGAACCTGGCATTTACTTTGGTTGAAACTCATGCCATGGATGATTGCCCAGTGCTCCAATGTATCTAGATCCCTCTGCAAGCCCTCTTGTCCCTTCAGAGATTCAACCGCACCTCCAAGTTTAGTATCATCCACACACTTCTTAAGGATGCATTCCACTCCTACAGCCAGATCATTCATAAAAATGTTGAACAGGAACAGCCCTAGAACTGAGCCCTAGGGAACACTGCTGGTGACTGCCAGCCAGATGTAACCCCATTTCCTACAACACTTGGAGCTTTATCGTTGAGCCAGTTCACCACCCAGCATCACATGAAACCGCTTCTCTCAGAGTTGGACAATTTGTCCAGAAGAATGCTGTGAGAGACTATCAAAGGCCTTACTAAAATTCAGAAAGATTACATCCATTGCCTTCCCTTCATCCACCCAGCAGGTGACCTTATCATAGTAGGAGATCAAATTACTGAGGCAGGACTTTCCCTTGATGAACCCATATTGACTATGCCAAATAAAAGCTTTGCTCTTTAATTACCTTTCAATAACCCCTAGGGCATTCCTCTCCATAACTTTTCCAAGCACCAAGGTTAGACCAACATGTCTGTAGTTTCTTGGATCTTCTCTCATGCCCTTTTTGTAGATGGGTATAATGTTGGCTAGCTTCCAGTCAGCAGAGACCTCCCCAGATTCTCATGACTTTTGGGAAATTGGTGAGAGGGGTCCACCTACAACATCCGCTAACTTTGTCAGTACTATGGGATGAATCCCATTGGGCGCCATTGGACCTCTGCAGTGAATCCCATCAGGCCCCATGGACTTACAAACATTGAGCTGATAAAACTGGTCCCATACAATTTTGGTCACCATAGATGGAAAGTCACTGATCTCCCAGTCATGGTCCTCCAACTTTAAGGATCAGGAAGCCCTGTCATTATGGAATCAGAGGTCCCAGAGACCAGGATTAAAATCTGGAGCAACGAGGGCCTACTCTTGGTGAAAGAGAATCAGGTCAGGGCATATTTAAGCAAACTGGACATACATGAATTGATGGGCCCTGATGGGATTCACTCACAGGTGATGAGAAAAATAGCAGATTCATTACCAGGCCACTCTGAATAACTGATCAGCTATTTTCAGACAAGCAGAAAGCAACAAGGCAAGAAAGAGGACCTGGGGAACTACTGGCCACTAAGCCTTACCTCAGTCCCTGGGAATGTGATGGAACTAATGCTGGAAATCATTTCCAGGCACATGAAGTGCAAGAAAAACATCAGGAGCAGTCAGCACAGTCTGCTCCTTTCTAGGAGTGATTGAGCAATGCTGCCCAAAGACCATTGACATCCCAAGAGGGTGGCTGGGGTATTTAGCCTATGCACTCAGAAGAGGATTTAGTTCCAAATGCTGATTTTCTTTTCATGACTTTTAACTAAGCTTGTTTGACCTTCTGTGTCTGAAGAATTTGAATGAACATCTTTTCTATACTAGCTATATCCCCTCTGCACATCTGTCTGCCCAGAGGTTTACTGCAAATGTTTCCATCTCTTTTTAAAAACAGGTCATTTGTCTAGTTGAATTAGGCTTATATAAGGCAGTTCACCAGGGTAGCCAATGTGCATTAGCACACTTTTCTTATTGAGTTCTACACAATGAAACTGAACAATTCTTTTTACTGTTCTCCGAGAGATGTAAGAACAGGCCAGGGGTTTAAAGTGACTTTCTAATCAAGTTGCAGCTCATTAATGGAGGCTATTTTTTATAGCTTTTTATAGTGAGACTACTTAAAAATATACTTTAATTAACTCCAGTTCATTTTTGCTTACATTACTCTTCATTTGATTTAGAGCAAAGACTGTGTGAGCTGATGCTCACCAACAGGAAAAATTCTTTTACGATAACAATTTAAACAAATGAGATTTAATCTCTGTAACTCAGAAGAAAGTCTTTCTAGCTGTATTATCCAGTATGTGGATATTTACATAAAATGTAAATATTCATATATACAAATACTTATATATAGACATATTAACCAGGCGCATGTTAGTAATTAAATATATTCCAGTACATACAAGTATATGCAGACAGAAACATCACCCTAGAAAATTTAAATACTAAAATATATTATTGTGAGAAACTAGAAATAAGTAGTTATACCTATGTTTTATAAAATCTCAGACTTTCTAAAGTGGGAAATGGAAGTAAGTTTTAACTCTGTTGGTAAAGATCTACCTAATAATGATTTTTGTAAGCATAAAAAACCTCTCTACTGAAAAAAGTCTAAGCAGGTTTTTAAAAGAGAAACATGACAGACTAATGTGACAGGAGTGTTTCCTATGATAAGAGAAGGCAGGAAAGGAAGATTCTATAATAAAGTATAGAAATATTTGAAGCCATGGCTGAGAAATGACAACTGGAAAACAAATTTGACGGTGGGAAAATAGCAGAGTAAAAGTGATAGAATGCCAAATAAGTTCAGGGAAACACAGCAGTCTGCCCAAGAGACCTGCATTGACTGGATAGCTGGACATTGTATGCAGACAACTAAATGTTCAAGAATTAGTGGAAGAACATGACAGTTGACCATGCCTCTGACTTTGGACAGATAGCCTCCTGAGATCCCTTCCAACTTGAACTGTCCTATGATCCAGGGAGTAATTAATGGTGATGACAATTCTCTAAAACAAAGTAATTGTATTAAAAAAAAAAAAAAGAAGTCGGGTGTCTGATGAAACAATTGGTACCTCACATCCCTGATGCCTGCCTTCTTCTTCCTCTGTCTCCTTCCAGCAACTTTCAACTGTGCTACTTCCAGCACGTTCCACAGCCCTAAAACTGAATTCCTCTTCTTCAGAAGTAATAGAAGCAGAAGCAGCACTTCACAACATTTGGATATATTTGCCTCATTTCTCACCTCACCCTTACTATGGCTTTGTTGCAACATAAGGACAAAATGAGTTTCTTAATTTGGGCTGCAAAACTGGAGTATAAAAGCAGATTTTTCTATGGTAAGTCTGTAACTGTGTTAAGAGAGAAATAAAAGTTTTATTAGTTAGCCATAGATACCTTTAATTGCTGGTAACTGCCAAGGCAGGCTTATGATAACTGTGCCAAACAGTAGCAGAGCAGTGCCCACAGTTAAAGTTAGTTAGCAATTCCCTCCCTGGTGTAGCACTTGCCACTTGTAATTCTGGTCACTTCTGATTTTACTGAGCTAAATGAATTGAGATGCTGCTATCTTATCTGCTGCAGAGAAACAGGAGGTGGAAGGTGAGGTAAAAAAGGTATTTACACAGAGACACATAAGCCTAAAGAAGGGGCTGAAATTTAAACCTGCCAGTTTTCATGAAACACAGCCTTGGAACATACTGGTTATTATTCATATACATAAAGCTATTTGAGAAGTCTACCCTGTAATAAATGCAATGTATCATACTCCTCTCTCATTGTGGGAGAGAAGCGGGAAGGAGGAAAAGATAGAGGGAAAAACAAATCAATCCATTTTTCTTTTGGAAAAAAAAAAAAAAAAACTTATTGTCCAAAAACACTCAAATCCTTGGAATGCATTTCTTTCCTTCCTTTTCTGTACTGGTCATCAAAATGAACCATATCCCTGCCAGAGAAGCAAGGACAAAAACTGTAGGGCAAGAAGAGAGTCTTCAAAAAAAAGCTCCTGGTTATTGTTGTACTAAATTACATTTTTTGACATTTTTTTTCTCTTTGATCTATAAGACACCTTCTTTCCTGACACTAAAGAAAATTTAGTAGCTCATGAGATATGACTTCTCCAGGAACTTAAGGACATCTCCAATGAGGATCCCAGGAACACTGCCTCCTTATACAGCCAGTGCATACCCCAAAGGCACTTCCACCTGTTACAATCCAAACTGCATTGAAATTGGTTCAAATGGGAATCAGATCAAGACATTAATGACACCAGAATGATCTTAAAAGGAGTATGAAAGAACAGTGGTTTGAGGTTCCTCTCCTACCATAAAGGAACTTTGCAGTGATGCTGGTCCTAAGGATATTATGAAACTTCTTTCACCCAATCCACTACTGCCTTTCAGTAAAGATTACTGCATGAAAGACACATTCCACTATGGCTAGGCAGATACGGGTCACCCCATTTTTCTCATGATTTTGATATGTCAGAATAGGGTTTCTTATAGTTCAGCATTTAATAAGTGTGAGGGCTGCTAGTGGACACTCTTGCAACCAGGAAGCGAGGATGATCTATGGACTCCCCAAATGCAGCCAGCTCCCAGGATGCTAAGTAACTAGGGGAAGAATGAAGCTCAGAAACTTAGGAAGCTCTGGGCAGAATTTAACAAATAAATTGTTCTCCTTCAATCTCCAACAACAGCTATTCTCACCTGAAGCATTGTGAGTTGACTATATGATTTGGGTAAATATTTCAGCTGCATCTGTCTAACCAGTTTTAGTTTGTACCTTCTAAAAAAGCCCACAGAGAGCTGGTGTCAGTCCTGTCCCTCAATGTCTAGGCAACCTGATTCCATCTCTATACAACTCCAACAGCCAGACTGAGATAGGTAATGAGTTTCATTAAAGCTGTATTTTCTAGTAAACAGATAAAAGATTTGCTTCTCATTCTTTTTAACAAGTGAAATGGGGAATAAATGTTCTTCCCCTGTAGCTAAAGAAATTTGAAACAAGTCCAAACAGCTTCTCTGTTGAATTTATACAAACAACAGCTCTAAGCTCATAAAAATATATCACTGTGAAACTTACAAATATGGCTTCATTTTATTACTCTTACAATGATAATTTGGAGCAATAAATATTTTACACTAAATTTGACTTATGTCTGCAGCATGGGTCATCTAACTTCCTTGGACTTTGCTCTATATCTGGAACTCATAACCCAGTTGGTCTGTCCCTGGAAATCCTAATGATGTTAGTGGCAGCTACTTGTATGCAACAAAGACATAGATCAGCCTATGTTATACACGAGTGGTATTTAATAACAGCCTGAATCAAGCTTTCTTCTCTGTTGAATATGCCTTCCTCTGCAAGGTCAGTTGATTTCTATGGAATCACTTGCAAGCTTAGGTAATGCTTTGAATCAAGGTGGCAGAGTTGATCCTTAAGGCTTAGAGACCATCACAGAAAAAAAAAAGAAAAAAAGGGAAAAAAAAAAAGTCTTTTACAAGCAACAGTGTCCTTACAGGAACACAGTTTTGCTTGATATCACTTGCTAGGTTAAAGCATTCAACCTTGAACATGGTGTCTAATAAAGGCAACAAACCATATGAGTCCCTAGCTATGTTCTTTTCATCTAAGGCAACCATACCTCTACTGTAGCTATTGCAAAAACTTAAATGCTTTTTAGTGATATGAGTACACTTTGGCCTTCCTGTCCATTTAGTGAAATTATATTCTATTTGAAAGAAGACCACACAATCAAAAAATTTTTCCCCGTAGTATTAACCTACAGGACAGATGATCATACACTGGGGCCCAGTCTCAGTCATGAGCAAGTAACACATCATACTGTGTAGGAGACGGATGGATAGGAAACATCCTATCACTCCTCAGTGCTCATGAAAACACTCAGTATGCTTCACCTCCTGTCAACTGTGTGAAAGGAAAGTGGGCCATGGCCTTACTCACTTTTAGTTCCTTTAAAGCTGGCAGACATCCCAGACAATTCAACTGGGGGCAAAGTGCCTCATCACTGTGGTACTATCAGGCTCCTAGACAGATGTGCATGGCACAGTTCTCTGTTCTCTGCCCTGCTCGTGTCACGCACTGGAGGCTAGGCAAAGTCCAGCCCTTAACTATTATACAGAAGTGCTTTAAGAAATGGGTGGGTATTTTCTGCCTCATGGAGGTTTGTATTTAAGTTGCAGAGAATAAATTCAACTGAAAGTCTTTAATTGAAAACCAGGAGGATATGCTTTAATTGAGTATGCAGAGTAGTCAGGTACAAGAAAACAAAAGGGGACAGGACAAATGCAGAACACCACTCCCCATCACAGTAACACCCTCAAAAAACTGGGATGGAAACAGTGAAATACTGTGATTCTGAAGAGCATGAAAATCTTTCTCTTAAGGTAATCTGAGGGCAGGCATTCCTAACTGAGAGTAGCCAGAAGACTTGTCTTATGGAGATTGGCCATTTCCTTATATTTCTACATGGTTATGACTAGAAAAACTCGGGCCTCTCTGGCCATACATACAATAAGTCTAAATAATGCAAAAGGCTCTAAAATTACAAGTCTGGGAGAGTAATAATGGGAAGGCAATTGCAGTCAGTCAATTGTCCTCCCTCCTTTCACCACATTCAAGGTTTTCTGAATTTGAAACTGCCCAGTAGGGCTCAGATGCTTGGACTGCTGTCACCTAATGTAAGTAAAATGGTCTGTGCACTGCAAGAAACTCCCAAGTAATAGAATAGCATTTAGCTTTTCTTCCTCCAATTTCAAGGGTGAAATACCCACATGACTAACCACCACTGAAAACAGGGATCCTAACCTTTTCACACAGCTCTTCGCCACATGCTGTCTTTTGTGGGATCTAGCTGGGGCAAAGCCTCGGTGAGAAATGAAACCAGCTGAAAATGATTCTCTTGCTGGTGGCTCTGGTGGCTTTCTACTGCTTGGGCAACCTCAGCGACCCAGCCATTGAGGTTGGCAGCATGAAGGTGAGTGAGGATGGGGGACAGACTGGCCTTTTCAGCACCTGCAAGTCCTGCTGGCCTTGCAAGGCTCTGCTTGCCGTAGGATGTCACCCTGAACAGAAAGGTGGGTTAATCTACACTGCAGCAACTACTCCAGGCTCACTTCTGCCTCTCTTGCACAGAGCTCTCATCACCCGCATAGACTGCACTGCACCAGTTATCATTGAGTATCTATCCCCTTCCTCTTCATACAGCAATCCCATGCCTTAAAGGGGTACTGATTCTCAAAGGTAACAGTTTAATTACTTGCAGAGCTGTAGTAAGTCTGACACATCTTCTGGAACTTGGATCTCGTCCACTGTCAATTTACTACTAATCTTTCATTCTCCCTTTAGTTTGTTAAACTAAACATTCTTCAGACCAGGTAAAAGCCATCATCCCTAGTATTGCATCACTAAGTAATAATCCCTATTTTCTTATTACAAACAGCACTTCAGATATGGAAGGGAAAAGATGGGTCTTAAATGTTTGTACTGAACGACAGGATTTTGGCAAGCCTCTTTCTTAACAGCAGTATAAACCTCAGTTATCCTCAGTGCTCAACTCGTGGAGCTTAAAGTACAGACTTGAGTATGTTCTGTCTAGAGAAAATGTATTAGCAGGCCATGGTATTACTGCATGTTTAACAGAGACCATTTAAATCAGATTCTCAACTGTGCTATGAGGTGGGGCTATATGGAATCTTCAGACTAATCCTCTATTTATTTCACTGGAAAGGCTCAATGTTATCACTGAATTACCATTCCCTTACCACATACATCATTCCATACTTTCCTTTGCTGTTCATGTCCTTTGATTTTAACACCAAAATAGCACCCTTCTTATGCCTTTACATACTAGCCCTGAATTCAACCTGTCTTCTTGACATTTAACACCTGAATTAATATCATTATTTTTAATTTAAAATAGCTTTAGAATATATACCTGTTTAAATGTATTTTGTAAGTCATCCTCTGAATTCTCTTAGCTGCCTGGATTACAGCGCTACTTCCTCCCTGCCTTCCCCTGCGTATTTCCCAATGACAAATCTAGAAATCCGTGAGCTTGAATTGTCCTAAATTGCTCAAGTCATAACTGCATTCCTTCAGCCTGACAAATGTACACTTTGTTATGTAACAGGCAGCCAGTGTAGACGATACAGAGAAAGCTTTAAGTATTGCCTCAATTAAGTAATCTTCATGTCTTTGGTTTTTCAGCTTTTTCCACCTCTGCATTTCCAAAACACTGTGAGAAACAGCGGAGTGGTGGCACAGGGTGTGAAAGAAAATTTTCAGATATGGTTGAGAAGAACTTCACTCCTTGATGCACGAATCCATTGCCCTCCAGACTGTGTTTGAAACAGCTTCAGCTGGTCCTGGAGCTACAAAGCACACCTCCAGCCCCATCCGTGCTGTGGCCCTCCCTGGAAGCTTTACTGCTTCCTGTGAGTCACACCTCCTGCTTCGCTGCAGAGGCTCCCCACATATGTTCAGGGAAGCCTGGTGCCTTCCTGTCTCCAGCACTGACCCCATCTCCAGCCCTGTCCCCAAATCTTCTAACCCTGGCTCTGAAGGATTTGGCAGCTCCACATGCTGAGTTGTTTTCTCCAAGCAGGCTCCTATTTCATGTACTGTTTGGGCAGAACATCTCCTTCTTTAGAGTGTATGGCACATGTCAGTCATGCAGGATATGCTGGAATTTTGATAGCATCAGACATCCCATTTTAACATCCTCCTTTTCAGACTAATGAGGGAACTGTGAACGAATATCGACAACATTTCACTGTTAATTTCCTTTCTCACTCTTTTGTCTTTGGGAATTCTCATTTCCTTTTCTTAAATTAGTCATTACTCAATTAACAAAGTAAAAGTATAGCACGTGTGTAGTTACTGTATCACTTCTACCAGTTTTCCCACAGTTGAAGAGACACTGCCATGTCAAACAAATCTGCTTTGAGGAAATTACAAATTTTCTTCGTAAAGAGAAATATGCAGTCAGAACAGACCTAGACTTTCACAAGGAATCAGATTTACTGATTACTAAATATGCATTTAAATTTAGAAAGTAAAGAGTAGAAGTCAATGGCACTAGGAAAAGCTTAAGAACTGAGTAACTGATCTTGAAATCTTATTGGCAGTTAGGGCACTGTATCAAAGCACTGTAAAAATGTTTCCAATGTGAATGTTAACAATCAATATTACACTCACAAAAATTTGTGAAAAATGAAGAAAAAAAATGAAACAATGAAAGTACTTGTGCCCTGAGAAAATGCCTTTCAGTGAAACAATGTAAGATCACTTTGATCAGCTTATCCAAAAACAAAAAGAATACTGGGAAGGTACTTAATTAGACTAAAAAAAGTCTACTTTGGGGCACAACATAACCTAGGACAGTGACAATTTAAAGCAATGGCTTGGAAAGCCATTTAGGTTTACAAACCTTCAGATTATAACGTGCAGATATTTTCTGAAGTTATTTTGACGCAGAGGACAGTTCACAATTGAAACAAACTACCTAAAGAAATGGTGAATTTTTAGTCTTTTGATTCTTCTATAACAAGACTGGATATTAAACATAGAATGGGTATTACGGTATCTTATATAGAGATCACATGGAATAGATAGCGATCCCTGACGACTGAATTGTGTGCTGCAGCAGTTGAACAATATCTAAGCATTTTGGTGTTCACTTGCCTGAAAGAAAGCCGGAACACACTATCATACCATAAATAGCACAGTTAATCAGCAAGGCAAATCTCAAATGAAATTTCTCTACTATTTCTCTACTAGACTCTTATGTTTATAATAAAACATAAAGGAAGAAATTAAAATACAAGTAAAAAGACGGTATTACTGCTTTTATTTTTGTAGTAAACACTAGTGCAATGTTCTGTTTATATGTTAAAAATTAAAAGTACAGTATCTGCAGATGTCTATTGCCGTTAAAGAAATCACTGAATTGATTTAGTAAGCTTAAATACTGGAAACATCTTAAAGGCTAAATATGCAAAAAACATCAACTAAAAGAAATTCATAGTTATATTATCCTATTTTTCCTTAAGTACTTGCACTTGTTTCTTGAAAACCTCTCACAGAATTCTACTTAGAGGTGCTGCTTCCTAAACAGAATTCAGTAATTTTTATTCCTCAGATTTTCACTTATGTATTTATTTTACTAATTAATTTGGCCATACAAAAGTATTCTTATTCAGGGCTTGAGGCAAACAGTTGTAAACAAAATAACTCTCCCCACACACCTACATCCTTTAATCCACTTGAAATTGCTGGTGCTACTTAAATAAACATAGCATCTTTGTTCTGCATCCCCCAGCAGAAGTTAGAGAGCAGAGTTCCATAATTGCACTCCTGTTCAATTTGTTGAATTTGTTGTAATACCACTACACGCTAAGACTAGACGAAAAGGATTTAACAAAATATACAGCATGAGAATTTTTGCATAGCAGCAGTGCACTAAGCTGTTTTTTTGGTTCAGAAAGCACACATGACCTGACACTCACAGCTAGAACTCAAGGAGTGAGTAAACAATGAGTACGTCACACTGGTCACAGCATCCTGCACACCTGCCATTAGTCCACTTTCACCAGAAACATTCAGAGGTGATTTAAGCCTCTCTTATCCATAGTTTATTTATATATATCACTCTCAGATGCTTGGGTCCAGCTGATGCCAGCCTCTCAGTCCCCACACTGCAGCCACAAGAACAGTTTCTGTTAGAAGGATGGAGAAACCTGAACTTAGTACACACATACAGTGGGAACTCAGCCCTGCAGTTCTTGTGCAAACAGCTCCACCAACACAGATGGAACTTTAAACACCAAACCCTAAATCAATAAAATTGTGTGGCAGTGGAGAGCAGTACTCCAGCCATGCTGATGAACAAGCAGACATTCTTTTCAAGCAAAACTACAGTACTAAAATTACAGAAGAGAAGAGTTGGGAACAGAAAACATTAAAAAAATAATAATTAAAAAAAAAAAAAAGTTATAAATCAGGAAATCTTATACTGACCATCAGCTGCAGAGAGATTCTGGGCTGCCATCCAACCGTAGCTAGGGGAGTGCTGATCCATTATTATGCAACTTACCTCTTTAGGTAAACTGTACTAAGGCCTGTGTACGAACAGCACCAGTCCACCTTCCTTAGGAACAGCCTATACTTGCACACAGGAGATCTAACTGTCAGACTGCACAAAACCCCTCAGATGGGAGTGCAGCTGAACTGACCAAAATCAACTGAGAAATGAGCTCTCCCTCACCTTCACTAGCCTTTTTTTATTTTTTCTTTTTCTTCACAGTAAATTCAAGAGAGTTTGGCTCCTGAATAAATAGAGGTGCAGTATGTTATACTTCTAATGCATTGTGTATTGAGAAAAAAAAAAAAAAAAACAATATATATAGATGTTTTTGGCAAACACAGACCTATTTCAAAAGATTAACCCTATGACTTAAATCCCTAGAAAGCCTTTTTCCCACCACCTTTAGGAAGACACAGTTCTTTCATTCTGCGCATCCATCCTGCCTTAAGCTCTTCTGGCTGAAAAAAAAAAAAAAAAAAAAAAAAAAAAGGCATCTGGGGGGGGGAAGCCACTTTGTAAAATCCAGAAAACATAAAGAAGTGCAAGAAGTAAACGCAACTGAAAGTCTGAAAGTGCCACCAGGGGAGGAGCCAGGTCTTAACTCAGGAGATCTCGTACCCGTGTTATTTGTACAGGTACAGGAAGGAGGCAGTCACGGGGAAAGAGGGGTGGTCTGCTTTCTGCAGTTAACAAAATATTCCCACAGGCCTGCATTATTAGTGACATGAATTATTATTCGTATATGTTTCTATTTTCATTTTATTTATATGTCTGTTAGATAGATACGTATATATACGAGCACAAGGGAGCGAACACACGCGCACGAACGCACCCCGCCCCGCCCTGCCCGCCCG